>JAAMXV010000609.1:0-27199 GCA_019693495.1 Axilococcus clingmanii
GGAGATGGGGGAGGTGGTGATGGGGGAGGTGGAAAATTGCCAAAGCCCACCGTGTCTATGATTTTAGCTTCTTCAATAATGAGACTCATATTTCCGTTGTCAAAAGCTGAAAGCGCACTGAGCAACACATTCTCAGTAGCAGGATTGACGAGGGCAGCCTCTATTCCAGTTGCTACCAGCTTCGTGCCCGCATCAACGGTTATATCAAAAATATAACATTTAGAACCTTCAGAAGAGCTGCTGATGACTTCTGTTGTATCTCCAATGCAAGAGAGCCTGCAAGTGTTGATTTTGATGGCCTCTTGTATCTCTGGACGGTCAGAAAGGGCATCACACAGGGGAGTCGATTCTGGGGAGGATGCGCAGAGCCCGGATGAAACTGCCTCATATATTGCAGGCGAAATCGTTAGCTGCCCACAGACATAATACGGATCCAAACAAGGAAGGAGAGCCTCTTCTGGAGTGCATTCCTGGCTTTCAGTAATGGAAATTTGACATTCTGCCACGGCCAACTGCTCTCTTAGAGCTCTTATAAAATCATCGTTTATAAAAACGCTATTAATGGCGTTTGAAATTCGAGATTTTGCGTTGACTGAGTAGTAACGGGGGAGAGTTTGCCTAAAATTGCAAGCTGTTGAATTCGTAACATTGCGGGTGGTTGCAACCGCGTTGACTCCAGAGCTCGTTACTTCACCATTGACTCCTATTGTGATGCAAAATCCAATTAATAGTAGCAGCAACGTGGCCTTCCGCTTCCGCTCAAGCTGCATGGTAAATGGTTTCCAAAACTTGCCAACTCAAATAACGAGGATGCAAGCTTACTAGCTTCGTTATTTTGTAAATTATTAAATTATGAAAGCTTGCGCATGAGTTTCTAATGTGAATGCCAAATCTGTTGATCTACTGTTTGTAAGTACCAGCGTGCCGTTCATACTGAAGGCGTACTAGATACTAACTCCAGCGACACAGAGATTCAGCTCCTCTTAATTCCCACAACTGGGTAAAAGCTGTGAATACCATCCTTCAACAGCAGAGAGAAGTCCAACGAAACTTTATAATTTGAATTAGCCCCTGACTTGAGCAGTACCTTTGCAGCTAACATGCTTTGAAGGGCCACCTTTGAGACTGCCCTGTAATGTGCCACCTCCCTCGCATTTTTCAGCAGTCCTGCTAATGCACTGGCTCCCTTCTGTGCAACAATGAATATTTCTTGTACCTTGTCCAGTGCTTCTTCTATTGCAACCCCTTCGGGGGATGCTTTCTTCAGGTATTCTTCAAATGGAAAGTAACCTGGCAATGACAGTTGCTGAAATACAGAAAATCTCTGTTCAAAGCGCTCCTGAACAGTATTGAATGGCAAAGGAGACTCTGGAATCAGGTTCAACTTCATAAATATAGCTACCAATCTCCACTCTCCTTCACACATCGTTTTCTCAACCTTTGCTTTGAGTGCCTCCACAGAAACCTGCTTGCCAGTCTGTGGTCTTCTGAATGCAATTGGCTCCATGATCGATAGATGTTCATATCCACTTTCAGCCCAGCCATAAAAATACTCACAATACATATAAATCATACTATACTCCCGGACTTGATAAAGCTCCAAGGGAAATCCCAGCATCAGATGCAATGCTCCACATAGAGCTGCTTCAACCACCATGAACGAGGTCAAGGGACCCTGGAGAATATCCTTCATAGGTGCATCAAATCCAGCATCATACCAGGACACATTATATCCTGCATCATTTTTTGGAGAACAACACCATGCTCTAAAAACTGGGCATGCATCAGCATTCCAAGCGTGATCAACCATGTTTCTCCAATCTTCAATCAAACGCCTCTGTCGCCTGCGCTGTCGACATCGATTGGTGCACATGGCATAAACCCACCCTTGGTATGCGATGGTGCATTGCTCAAGAAACATATGAACATCCCCACTTGTGGGCAAATCATCTTCATACAGAGGCAGTCCAACTGCAGCAGAAACTGTCCTTTGAGAAATGCACCACTTGGGAGTGGAGGAGGTCGGTTGTGACCCTTTCACAGGAGCTACCAATAGAAGATGCATAATGGACCGAATGATAGGCTGTTTGTCATCTGCTCCAAAATGTAAGAGCATTGACTTGAGATCCCACCAATTGTGGTGTATTTCTTGCAGGCTACTATATACATTCATGAGGTCGTTCAACATCTGAGCATGATACTCTAAGGCTTTGCCAAAAGGGACGAGGTCCGAAGGTCTCGGTGGAGCTGCTCCCATGAACGCTCTACCAGCAGACGGGAACATATGCTCTATGCTCCCGTCCTCGCAATGGCTGTCTGCTATTTGATCTAATACTGTATGGGATTCGATTGCAGTCTCCTTGTTCCTTTGCAGCAGTAGTTGCATGTTTGGACTGCTTGTTTGGAAGATGTGCACCAAAGAACGCCTCCACTTTAAACGAGCTACGATTGCTTCTTTTTCTGCCTGAGACAGGTTCTTATCCTTTCGAATAGCTGTTAAACAGTCGTCTATATCTACTATTATTTTCTGTTGATATGGGGCCAAAGTAGGGTCCAAAGATATGTCAAAGGGATGTATAGACATGTCTTCTTCATCTACAACAGCACCGTTTATGATCAGATCATAGACCAGAGCAGCTGTGCATCTCAGTGCCATACAATATGCATACAAGCATCTGGCAGTTGTGCTATGAGACGATAATAGTCTTTCTGGTTTTAACACATAGAGGGATGAGTAAATTGTGAGAGGTAACATAGCACCGGTGTTATACCACGAGGCTTCAGCTCTGAGCAAGGCGTCCAGTATGGAAACAAGTTGTTGAGGAGTAAAGTTGATAATTGGCGCCTTGCCTGAAGCTAAAAGGGCATCAGCTGAGTGTTTTGATAAGTCTAGTAATAAACCAATATCCATCTTAGGATCACCAATCTCAATGGCAGTCATTGAGTCGAACAGGCTGAAGGACTCCGTGCACAGTAGTTGGCCGACTGCCATCTTATTGCACACCTTTTGGAGAAACAATTGGGAGTCTATCCCCTCCATTCCCTTCAAGTGTGATTAAAAGGCGCTAAGAGCTGCTAGTCAACTTGCCAGCCAAAAACCATCCAAAGGAGAATCGGATGTCGGATGAACTGATGTAGAGGAGCTGTAAAAAAGCCTTTTCAGATTAAATAATTCTGGACCAGTATGCAAACTTCAATGTGGGCACATGAAAACAGCTTTGGCAGACAAATTGTGCATTATATGCTTGCGGAAGTTGGTGTCCGCATGAATGATCAAATACTGCTATTCAGAGGGGTGCACAGATGCAGCGAGCATAAATATACTCCATGCCAGATTGAGCGTCTCCAGCAATTTTCCCATTTGATAGATAAATCGGTTCAGAAATCCTAGTCGACGCCGTTCTGTACCCAGTCATTTAGGCTTGTTGGGTAGATTGGTCTTCGCGCGATCAAAAAAGTCGTTTTAGTTCCGCACTACTTCTTTGGAAAGTACATTACTGAAGGCTCAGTATAATGAGGCACAGGTCAGTCTCTAAACTATCGAATCGAGCGTTTCATCACCTCGCTAACATTGTGTCGTCTATCCTTCCGCAGGGCTACAAAAGCAAAACAGCATGTCTTTATGGACGCCGATATCACTGAAGTCTTAGACCCTGTTCCAGACGAAGAACTCTCATGTGGATCAGGTACAAAAGGTACGAAGTGTTTCCTGCGCCTGTCACTTTAGGGGTTCACTCTCGCTCTCAGCAACCGTTTGGTTAAAAATAACTGACACCCCCCTGTCCCTGTAACTGTAGTCGTTGTCACCATTGGGCCATCATGCCAATCTGTGGAGATACTGGTTCAGATGCTAGCTGCTGGTGTCACATGTGCCCGTCTGGATCTCACCTGGGGCACACTGGATTTCCATCGCCGCTCTCTCGCAAATCTATCGACTGCGATGCGGATGACGAAGCGGTTATGTGCAGTCTGGATGGATACTACTGGCCGTGAAATCATGGTTCGTAGGGAAACCGAAGCTAATGATGCTGGATGGCCAAAGATCAATGGAGGTTTTTCATGGCAGGCAGGACAATCGGTCGTCATCACCACCAACAGCAAAGCTACGTGTTGTCCAGGTGTTCTTCCCATCACGACACCAGGATTTCCTTCATTGGTGGAGGTTGGACAAACTCTGCAAGTGGGTCGTTACCTATCCAGCGGTGCTGAAGGGGCTTCCCTGATGTTGGAAGTCAAGACTCGCACCCCCACAGAATTGCATTGCATCGCCATGAATGATGCAGACATTGAGGGTGTCCTCATTGTCACGGTTTCCCACACTACTTGTGCCTTGGAAGCACACGATTCAGATTTGAATAAGGATCTTCCCCTAATGACTGAGCATGATATTCAGTGCATCAAGGCTTTTGCGACGGAGTTTGAAGTCGACTTTATCTCCTTGTCCTACTGCAATTCAAAAGAGGATGTGTACGAATGTCGGAGATTTTTAGACTCCAATGGCTTGACTCAGACAAAAATAATTGCAAAGGTGGAACGTAAGGCTGCTATACATAACTTTGAACAAATCGTTGCTGCTGCTGACGGCATAGTCTTGTCTAGAGGTAATCTAGGTCTTGATTTTGAGCCAGAAGCAATGGCATTGCTCCAAAAAAAGTGTGTCACTCGCTGCAATTTTCTGGGCAAACCAATTATTGTCACTCGTTTTGTCGACACCATGGTCAATAACCCTCGCCCAACACGAGCTGAAGCAACGGATGTAGCCAACGCTGTATTGGACGGTGCAGATGGTGTCATGCTGGGTGCTGAGACCCTCAGGGGTATGTACCCAATTCAAACTGTTGAGACTGTCATCCGCCTGTGTCGCTCCGCCGAATCGTACTTTGATTATCGGACGCACCATGAGGAGCTGTTGGGCGAAGCTTTTGACGAAGAGGTTTCTCTTCGAAGTGTGAATTCCTATGGCTCAATGGCTGATGATGGGTACAACACTGTTCGCCCAGGTGCAGCTACTCCGCCTACGATCATGGAGGATAGCAGTAGTCTCAATGGTGGCAGCCTTGGCTCCCCAGCTGGAAATCTTCATCCCATCGACACCCCCTCAGGCAACCATAAGGTGTCATCTTTTGGAAATTTGCCTTTTGGAAGAGCGGTTGCTGGGGACCACTTGGCTCGAATCAAGTTCACTGGAAATGACTCCAACTACGCTGCCAAACTGGAGTCTGTGGCTTCTACAGCTGTGCGCAGTGCTGAGAAGATTGCAGCTGGCTTGATCATTGTTCTTGCGCAAAGTGGACGCACAGCATCATTGGTCTCCAAATACAGACCACCAATGCCCATATTGACAGTGGTCGTGCCGACACTCCGATCCACCACGCTCGGATGGCAGTTGGAGGGCAAATTTCTTGCGCGTCAATGCCTCATTTTGAGAGGAGTCCATCCCATGCTTGCTGCTCCTATGTCTGAGGGATCTGATGATTTATTATCGGAGGCTATATCAGTTGCGTTCGACAGAGGGTTGGTGAAATCAAAAGAGTACGCAGTAGCTATTATGAGCCAGAGAGGTGGACTGATAATCAAAGTAGTTCAGGTTAATGCTGAAGGGAATGGCATCATTACCTACATGGACAGCGGTGTTGCAGATGAGGACAATGAGATACTGTGCGGTGGGGGTATCATGGGAAATGGAGTGCTCTCATCGGTTCTTTCTCTGAAATCAGGGTTAGCACCCAGCATGCCATCCATGCATTTTGATATAAAGTAATAAAAGGATTTTTTTTTAATTTGAATATGTCTATGTCATTTATAAAAGGGATAAAGCCTTTTCCACTAATTCACGTTTCTCAAAGAGGCCAGATGGAGACTCTCCCCTCCCAGAAATGAACACTTTGAGCTCCTTTGCGCTCATGCCGAGGATGGCTTCTTTGCGTATTAGTGTATCTGGTAAGACTTTTAGGAGAAACCGCTTCAAGTCTTCCAACTCTAGTGGGCAACTAGAGTGCCCCATTCCTGTGTAAAATTTGGCTTCTATGTTTCTCATATGCAACTTCTCTTGTAGAATATTCAGAGTCATCGAGGCAATTGCAGATGGGATGAGAGGATCCGCTGAACCATGTCCAATAAACACAGGAAGGTGCTCTACAATTAAATCAGAAGGTTTCCTTTGTGGAGGTTCCATCCAAGTGGAGAGACCAACACACCCTGCTAAGAGAGAATCCTGCCGTAGTGCTGTTTTCAATGCAATATGCCCCCCCTGGCTAAAACCTCCAATGACAATTCTGTTGGCTGATATACCAGACTGTATCTCATTTTGAATTAGACTACGTATGTAAGCAATGGACTCTTCAACACCTTGGGGATCAAATGGCTTGCCCGCCATCATCTCTTCTAGTGCATCGAGGTCCAAGTGATGCACATCAAACCAACCTGGCATGCTCATGTTCATATTTACTGTAATGGGCCGTGTGGGTGCGGTCGGAGCAATAAACTTCAAATGAGGGATGGATAACTCTGGAAAGATACCTGCCCATCCATTTCCTGTATCACCCAAACCATGAAGAAAGATCACAGTGCCTGCAAAACATACACTGGTTAACAAAGAAAGTCGGACCAATGATCGGCCAGAGAACCGACACGTTTTATCTATATAGAAAAGGCGCTAGAAACTTTGGATTGAATAAGGTCGCTCTCAAGACGAGCAAATACATACCTGTGTGCCTAGATGCCGCTGGATACACTATAGTAGGACCATATGTCCGTCCTGAGATGCCCTTTCCGCCAGGAATAGATTGAAACATTCCGATCACCAAAGAAAGTGCAAGTAACAACCCCAAGTATATAGACCAATTGCGAAATAACATAGATCCTACACCATTTTACAGAAAGCAATGAATAGAGAGATTTGAGCTATTAATTTCAGTGTTAAGGGGTCACCTGGATGCGAAGTTCTGCAATGCATCCACTTGCTCTTGAGCGAGCTGAACGTCTAAACCCCAGCGAGCAGCTTGCACCATTGCAGAGTACAAGCCTAGGCCTTTGACCTTCACCAGATGTGCAACTGCAAGCGCAGCTGCATGGCCTTCCAATCCAGGTGTTGGTACAACTGCAACGCATGTCCCCTCTTGATTCTCCGGTTTCAATTTCATCAACGGCAGGGCCTCCTTCAACCACACCGAACTTCCACCTTCATTAACGGAGACAATTAATGGTACACAATCAATTCCAGTCTTCACACACATTTCTGCACATTCAGTAAGATCTGGGTCCTGCAACACAGCTGTCAGAGGATCTAGAGCATAGTCTGAATCACACTCAGATTTTGAGCAATGGGAGTGCTTGCCTGTCCAATGTGTTATTGTAGATGCCAATTTAGATGCCCATCCAGTATGTTCTTTGGGCGACCTTGGCTTGGGAGAAGGCGGACCGGTATGGCGCCATCCCCTTGGGGTGCCAGCTGCAGCTCGAGTTGATTTTGTAGGTGAATTGGGAATAGAACTAAGCACACCAGATGTACTTCGCTCTTGTGTACTGGCATCGTCTTTTGAAGAAGCCAAAAGCAAGATAATTCTTGATGGATTATACTTCCTCAACACCTCACACTTAGTAATCGCTTCAATAGGAGCGACAATCAATTCAGAGGTCACTGGCAGCGCCTCAGTCAGTGGGAGTGGCAATGTTGGCCCACTTACAGATCCCCTTTCAACTGGGGATGGCAGACTGTGTGCTCCTCGACTCAACCTTTGAGAGCTCTCCTTCACAAGCTCCACTTGTGGACACGGTCTTTTATAGGGAGGAATTCGGCTGCTGCTCAATACCTCTGTCACACGGTCCAAAACATCTGGCAGTGTTGGCCTCAGGGACGGGTCCCGGACGAGCAAGAACTGAAGCAAGCCCTCAATGCCTGGCAGGTCTCGTACCATTGCTGCCTTTTCATCTGTGATCAAAGGCATGCCGGAGGAGGTGACCCTAGCTACCAATTGAAGCCAGTCGGTGTCATTGAATAGAAGCTTTCCTGTGACTAACTCAAACAGTAAGCAGCCCAAACTCCACACATCGCTGCTAGCATCTGCACCTTGCCTCCTACGACGGTCGTATGACTTATGATCCCTTGTTTGTCCTCCACCCACTAAGAGCATCTCAGGGCTTTTAAAAGCATCGGTACCACGAGCACGAGCAGTAAGAGCATCATACGGCTTGTCATTGAATAGCTTGCTCTCCCCAAAGTCACCCAACACGGACTTGAAAGGTGGAGAAAAAGTTGGTGGGGACCAAAACTCAGCCTCCGCCTTGGCCAAGGATGCTGTCGGGGCATGGGAAGGCTTGTTCAAGGTACTACCTGCATTGGATGCCAGTTCTGCAGCCAATGGCTCAAGAAGAACATTGTCACATTTCAGATCAAAATGTACAACATTGAGCTCCAGAAGCGACAGTACCGCCTGCACAATCTCTCTAAATATAGTCAGGTACAGGGCCAATTGGTCCTTTGGATGGGATGGTTGAGCCGCTCTCCACTGTTTTAAACTACATTTGTAGTCCTTCAGCACAAGGCACAAGGATTCAGACCCTGGATCTAGACCATGGTCAAACATTTTGCACGCCAATGGTTTCGGGGCCAGAACATTCAATATTGCCACCTCAGAATATACGTCAACCTGGGAACACCTGTCTTGTATGTGCCGGGGTGCATCCATCATCTTCAGGACTACAGATCCTCCACCCAACCAGTCTGGAAGAATGGATCTATACACAGTTGCATACGCACCTGGAGCACCAGAGATTCTGGCTCTGTTGCGGTACCATTCTGGTCTGAAGAACGATCCACAGAGAGAGCGAAGGAATTGGGGGGGTCCTTGTCCAAGCTCCTCCAATCTTGGCAGCAATTTAGGAAGTAGAGTGGCGTTTGCTGGGTGGTTCAAGTGATGAGTCAGCAAGAATGGAATGTTGGCCATCTTCTTATCCCATGGGTATTGGTCGCAATATGCCCTGTCCAGCTGCCCATCTGGGTCAACAACAAGGGAGAAAATAATATGCAACACATGTAGATGGAGCTTAGGATCTTTATAGACTAATCTCCTCCGGCGCTCATCTGCATATGAGAGCTCAGCTATGAAATTGGCACCCTGAACATCTATGGCAATACCACCAGAAGCTCTATTCACTGCCGCCACTGCTTGCATCTTGCCTTTGCCCAACGCACTTCGTTCTAAGTCACCTAAAAATGACCTACCAGCCTGTGCTCTCGCGCTTTCTTCCTCCTGTGCTACTGCAAGCTCTGCGCTCGCACAACGAAGCTCCAAAGTGGACCTCCCTAGAGATGGCGTGATGGTGAGACGAGGAACAACGCATTGTCCAATTGCAACTGCACCTCTGAATCCAACACCAATGACAGATTCATTTTCACTATCTGAACCCCCATCTGCTGCTGCTAGCTCCAAGTCTTGGGCTGACACACTGGGTAAGAGCTGAGGCTTGGGCATTGGCATTGGCAGGAGATCTCCATTTCCTTGCAAGTCTAAAAATGGTACTGCAGGTTGCAGAAATGGCGTCCGACGAAGGGCAAGGATGGTGGGAGATGCACTATCATCGTCATCTTCATCTTCATCAGAACTTTCATCAGTGCTCACATCGTCACCTTCTAAAGCAAGAAGCATCTTGACATCCTCGTCTACGTCCCCACTCAGCACTATACCCGGCGGTAGACCCGTTTCTGTGTGCTGCTTGTTGTTTGCCTGCTCGACAGAGACGTCAGAGACGCCCTCCCATGCTCGTGTACTGGTACCACCATCCCTATCCCCATCCCCATCCCCTGACACTGCACCAACAATGACATGGATTTTTGTAGTGGCCGTCTTTATCCGCTTTGGAATGAGAGAGATATCGTCCCCACCATGAGACGTTGGAGCTCCATTGTTTCCAACAAACCCAGATCCTTGCATCGAAGGATTTCCCAGGCGTGAGGTGTGAGGCATGCGTGGTGTGGTCCTAGCAGAAGGTGGTGCCAAGGGGGGCTTTCTGGGATATTCACTGGTTGAAGACGGGCTGTTGTCGTGAGATGATATCGGTCCAATAGAGTATGCACCCATGGGAGATGACCCCCTCCTGTCCTCTTTCGACAAGAGATTGAGTCTAGGAACGGTCAGAGCAGGAGATGACAGCGCAGCGGCATCAATCTTTGGTGCCGTCAGTTTGAGGCTAGGCACACTCACCGTCCTGGCAACTGGTGGGTGATTCAAGGACAAGGCCGAGGCTGTTGATGCATTACCACCTGACCTATCAGTGACGAGGGCCTTCTCAGAATCATTCAAGCTTGATGAAGAGAGTCTTCGTATGTGCCTCCTTGATGAAGACCCTAACCCCAACCCCGAAGGCAGACTACCCAACCTTCCAGCTGCTGCAAGGGTTCTTGGTCTTTGTTGAGTAGACTCAAATTCCAAGCTGAGCTCACGAACAAAGAAATCGACAACTGACAATTGTAAAAATCTGTGTCTGATGTGTGGGAGGGAACCATGAGTTGTGCTCAGAGCTAGCAGTACTTCCATATGCTTTCTACACAAGAAGAGAGCTTGATGATCCCTAGTGGGATTGTGATAAAGCTTCAAAAACTGCACGAAATGCATCCTAATATAGTAATCTGAGGTTGCCTTTTCTTCAGCAAATGGACTTCCAGGGGCTCCTAGCGTCTCCTTGAGCAGTTCGAGCACACTACCCCTCAATCTGACAGCACCGCTCACACTGGGTCTGTGGTGAGGTACAGGACTTGAATCACCTGCATGACCCCCACCCTCCATCTCCAATACTCTAGCAGTGAATCCAGATGCGGGGGAAACCAGAAAAGAAAAGAAATGGAGGGCGTGGCGCCTGTTCAGCGGCTTCCTTCCTGTTCCTGTCATTGGCAGCAGGACGTCATATCCAGGATGCTCATCGAGGAGTGCAGCCCTCTCTTCAAGACCAAATGAGGGCAAAGATGAGAGGCTTGGGAGAGTGTTGGGGGTTAGATGCATTGAGCCAAATCTGCTCAGGGCCTCGTAAGAGCTGCTTGGTTGAGCACTCACGTTTGCTGCTACTGCTTCTTGTCTGCCCATGAGCCCAGCCAGCGACACGAAGAACGCTAATATGGCACGCTGCAAGACGGGCAGCTGGTGGGAGTAGACAAACTCGAGGTACTTGTTCCCTGATTGCAGTGCAGGAGCTTGTAACAGTGTCAACTCAGCTGCAGCTAAGATTGTGGCAGCACCACTATGATCTCCCAGCAATAAATGCAAGAGGGCTCGTCCAGTCGCACCATCTGCAGATGAAGCACACAAAGGAGCTAGTACCAACACCAAGGCATGGAAGAGTTGCCAGTACTGTAGTTGCCATTCAAGCGGATCGACCCCTGCCCCTTGCAGAACACCCAAAGCAGCTTGTAAACTTGCAAGGACGTGGTACACCACGGAGACAGCAACTTGATGCGACCTATTCATCATCTGAATATATTCAGCAAGTATTTGCATCACTTCCACTGCTTCAGTAATAGTTGTCGACGACATACTTTTGTTCGTCGAAAGTAGCTGCTTCAGACGGCATCCAGCCAGGACAATGAACACATTAGAGGTGTCCGTGGCACTGTTTGGAGATGAAGGCGACGACCATGTATTCTCCTTTGCATTCATCAGAGCTTCTTTGGATGTCAACGCTGACAATTTTACCAGACAATCCATAGCCAGTCTTCGTAACTGCTGTTGAAAAGGCCCTTGGGTTGAGCTCTGTCCAACAGGAGTCAACAGCTCAGCGGCCAAGACAGATGAGATGTCTCTCTCTGGCCAGGGTCCAGCATGCAAGACGGGTAGTGCAGAGCACAGCGCCGTCAATAGTAGCACTTTTATTTGTGCTACATCAGCTAATTGCATCATGCATGCACTATTTTGGCCGACAATTTCCAAGGAGCTCGCATGTGTCTTCCCTTGACTCGTTGACTCCTCATCCATGCTCACCATCGACTTCACTGTGGTAAAAATCTTGTGAGCCTCTACAGTAGGTCTCCTTGAACTGACTGGCTGAGGTTCCATGGTGTCATAGAGTATATTATTAAAATCTTGTGAACCTGAGATGCCTGGGTATGTCGTAGGGCTGGTACCCCCCGATGTTATCTGACTCTTCCTTCTGTGTGCTACTATGGCAGAAAGATCAGCTGCCATCAAGCTCTCACCGAGAGCAGCAGCCAAGGAATTCAGCTCAACTGATGCTGATTGCTCCAAACCTTCAGATGCGCTACGCTTTGTTGGGCTGCCCCATGGTGCCGGTGAACTGTTCTTTCTTCCCCAGGGCGTACCTGCCATCGCTCTTCGAGTTGACCTTGTCAGTCCTCCAATCGTTGGCGTGACTGCAGTTGGAGATTCAGCATCTCCCCCGGGGAGGGAGAGTCGGGGGACGTGGAACTTTGGTGGTCCATCAGGCATCATCATTGGAGATGGTATGGAGACAAACACATCTGGATTTTGCATGCTATTGGTTGAATTCTGTTGGAGGGGTGAGAAAGAAGGTAGAGCCCCACTCACAGATAGTGGAGTTGTGGAAGCATCCTGATGGTCCAGGGCTGCAGCTGTAGCAGTGCTAAAACTGGCAGACAGAGGAGACCCAAAACCTTCCCCAGTCACTCTTCTACTTTTGCTTGTCACACTACTGCCCCTGCTTGAGATGCGATCAGGGCTAAATCCATTGGGAGAGGAGATCAGCAGAGCTCTGGCGGTGGCTTCAACCAGAGGAGACTTTCTCAGGTAGACATCGCATATCGCCGAACTCAAGCCTTGGCGCATGGCTTCAGAGCGTATATCTACTCGCTGCAGCAGAGCAACTAGTACTTTGCACAACAGCAAAGGATTTGCACAACTTTTACTGAGAGTCTTGCCTAAAGCGCTGACCACTCTGCTCGCACCAGCAGAATGAGGCTGCACTGCATCCAGCAAATTAGTCAGAGTCAAAGTATTGAGGGTCAGCAATTCAGTCATGCCCATTGCTGTGCCAGGTAAGAGCGTTGCAGTGGCGGCTACCAAGGCTTCCATTGCCCCTAGTTCGACAGCTTTCAAGGCAGTTGTTGCATCTCCAGCTGCAGCCTGAAGTAATGCAGCACCCTCTCTCATTTGTGTGGAACTACACGCCTTGACCAACGCAATCCCTTCTCGGACAGCAGAGACACCTTTCATACTATACAGCGGTGCCTTTGCTGGAGATTGAAAATGCATCTGAGCAGATTTTGTAGGAGACACTGCAGGGGAGGGAGCCAGCTGCCCTGCCTGTCCTTTCAATGCGAAAAGAGCTTCTGCGATGGAGTTGACACTTCTCAGGCAGCCAACTGATGATGAGTTGGAGGGGTCACGGAGCTCTAGACATGCATGAGAGAGGTTAATGGCCAACAGCAAAGTTTTCAAAGACGCATCACAGTTGTCTCCTCTCCATTCTACTATCAGACCTTTTGGCACTGGCGTAGCTACAAACTCTGTTTTCTGCACAAGACTGTTTATGCAAGCAAAGGACAGGGCACCCTTGGCTATGTATTTTTGGATTTCAGTGTCCATGAGCTCTAGCTTGGGGAACAATGAAATCATCAGCCGGTACAACTGTGTGTGAAGCTTGGTAGATATATAGGCTCGACAGGCGATTTGATTCTCTGGTCGGGCAACCTCCAATTTGATTGCCTTAAAGGGAAGAGGATCGCACTGTGGGGCTCCGCCTAGTTTGTACACAATATGAAGGGTCCCAGAACCGTCCTTTAAAGCTCTATGATCCATCCAGAAAGCAGGGCAGGTGATCTTCCCCTATACGTGGTATGATGATGAGTAAACAAGCAATTTCTGGAAACACAAAGCACTAGAGGAGGAGAGTGCCAACCTACCTGCTCCACCACCCGTGTGATGGCCTCTGTTGGCAACAAACAAAAAGGTAAAGGCTCATCATTACTGCCGCTCTTATATTCTGGCTTGCCAGAATCACCTCGAAGCAAGAATTTTTTGACTTGTGGGGCCAAGCCGTCTCCATTCGCGAGCAGGAGTCCGAGTTTCATCGTTTCCAGTTGCCTACCGCTTTCACCCATGCTTATAAGGCCAGTTCAATCAGTTGGTATCTTGTATATGCTCCTTCCATAGGCGTCGATGGAAGTTGCTGTGATTGCTATATATTCTCTGACTGATCAATGGTTATAAATGCGACCTGTCACAAAGCTTATTCGACTCACAAATCACATCAGTTATGAAATATTGTAAAAAAGGTCAGAATCGAGGACTAAAAACCGGTATATGTGCACCTGTCGAGTGTTTGAAAGTTCAAAACGTTCAAATCCAGCAGCATGGGCCCAGATACAGCTCATTGTGTTGTATGGAGACCCCATCACATGAGCGATTTGGTTCATGTGATACCACTGCACGGATGACAACTTTTAGAGTTGATGAGAAGGCTCTTGTAGACACACACTATAGACTCTGCAAAACAAGTAACATGCATGAAATGAAAATTAGCAAAAACTGTGTTCCTTTTATCCAAACATGTTATCCCAGTCAGTTCCCCTACCAGGACCGGGTTGCATGACGTCCGGATGTATTCGACGCCTAGCTTCTGGTATAAAGTCATCTGGATGGTCTCCAGGTAATCCTTCTGGAGCTATGGGATCCCATCTTGCTCCAGGTGGCAATCCTCTTCCTATTGCTGGCTCTGTTGAGTGTGGGCCATGCCTGCCAGGTCCGAATATGGGGTCCCCAGGCCCGACATGCATTCCTCCACCCCTTTCTGGAACTCCTCCTCCAGGAGGAAATGGCACTTGAGGTCCATACCCAGGTGGTCTAACTCCTGGAGGAACACTATCACGCATTCCAACCCCTCCACCGGGCAGCGTGGTGGAGGGCTGAAAATCTACATTGTAGTCCTCTTCGTGCCTTAGGTACACCGGTTGTGACGTTGCTACCTTGCCTGCTACACCCTCTTTAACTTCTTGAGCTGAAAGGGATGACGTTTGCCTACCAAGACCAGCATTCTGTAGCTTTTTGAGCAGCTCTCTAATGTTCTGATAGCAGTCTGGAGGTAGTGGGTCCATCGTTGTATACTTGTCAACTTCCAACTCAACTGGCGCACTGCATGATGTCCAATGGACTACCATTATATTTGAGATTTTGAGACATTTGAAATAAAATGGTGGGTCTGTCCCTTTGGTATCTTGGTATCTAAAGGCATAAAGGGCAGGTAGGCTGTTCCATCCGGCATCGCTAACGTCTTCCATCGGGAG
Organism: Axilococcus clingmanii; assembly: GCA_019693495.1. Classification (NCBI taxonomy): domain Eukaryota; kingdom Viridiplantae; phylum Chlorophyta; class Chlorophyceae; order Chlamydomonadales; family Chlorococcaceae; genus Axilococcus; species Axilococcus clingmanii. The sequence continues at coordinate 15,248 of JAAMXV010000609.1, forward strand.
ACCATAGTCTGGAGATTCGTTTTCTGCAGATTTTCCCGTTGCTACTAGCTTGAAACCTTGAGACAGAATGTATGCATGTATAATGTATGCAAGTTTGTCGTCTTGCGACCTGTTACGCAGATATAACGCGGTGAGACAAGCACGCTGATGAGATTGGGTTATGTTAATCTACCTGAAGCTAGGTCTCGCCGCACGCACGATCGCAATTACTGCTTCTTCCATAATGCAGATTGTGCAACAAATTTTTGGGTTGGTGGCAATTGCATCCTGTTCACTTCACGAAGAATTTAGAGAGCTTGACGTGTCCACGCCTGCGATCCATGGCAGATTTCAACGAGAGCTGGAGCATGCGAGGTCAATTCAACAGTCCATCTCATTCTGTTCTAACGCCTGTTCAAACAGAACTTTGCATATTGTCACTCCTGCACATTCGCTCAACCACCTCGTTTTGAAAATCATCATGGCTGGTAAGTTCGTATGTTCCTTCGTTGATCTATACAGATTAAGACAATTTGAGGATATTCCTAGCGCGTCTGACACCCAGTGTTGGGAGGATCAGACTTTTATACAACGGCCAACTCTACAAAGTTATTGGTCAAGAAGTAGCGCTTTTCCTAAATTGTGAGAGCTGATGCATTGTTTTTTCATATCGCAGACGAAGGAGAAGTATCGGCTATTGTTTGTGACAATGGCTCAGGCATGGTCAAGGCCGGCTTTGCTGGGGATGACGCACCTCGTTCCGTCTTTCCTTCCATTGTTGGGCGCCCCAGACACCAAGGTGTCATGGTTGGCATGGGTCAAAAAGATGCATATGTTGGAGATGAGGCTCAAAGCAAGCGTGGTATCCTCACTTTGAAGTACCCAATTGAACACGGCATTGTCACCAATTGGGATGACATGGAGAGAATCTGGCATCACACTTTCTATAATGAGCTACGAGTTGCCCCAGAAGAGCACCCTGTTCTTTTGACAGAAGCCCCTCTCAATCCCAAGGCTAACCGAGAGAAGATGACCCAGATCATGTTCGAGACATTCAATGTCCCAGCCATGTATGTAGCCATCCAAGCTGTCTTGTCCCTCTACGCCTCTGGACGTACCACTGGTATTGTTCTGGATTCAGGAGATGGAGTGTCACATACTGTGCCCATCTATGAAGGGTATGCACTTCCTCATGCCATCACCCGTCTTGATTTGGCAGGCAGAGATCTCACCAATTTCATGATGACGATACTCACCGAGCGCGGATACTCGTTCACAACAACAGCTGAGCGGGAAATTGTTCGTGACATCAAAGAAAAGCTGGGATACGTTGCTATGGATTACGAAGCAGAACTTGCTGCATCTCAGAGCAGCAGTGCCCTCGAGAAGAATTTTGAACTCCCAGATGGCCAGGTAATTACTGTGGGTAGCGAGCGATTCCGCTGCCCTGAAGTTCTTTTCCAACCTAGCATGATTGGACTTGAGGGTGCTGGTATTCATGAGACTACGTATCAGTCTATCATGAAATGTGATGTGGATATTCGTAAGGACCTTTACGGAAATATCGTCCTTTCTGGCGGTACTACAATGTTCCCCGGTATCGCTGACCGTATGTCCAAGGAGATCACTGCTTTGGCCCCTAGCTCTATGAAGATCAAGGTCGTTGCTCCCCCTGAGCGTAAGTATAGTGTCTGGATCGGTGGATCTATTCTGTCCAGTCTTTCAACCTTCCAGCAGATGTGGGTGTCCAAGTCCGAGTATGACGAGGCTGGTCCTTCTATTGTTCACAGAAAGTGTTTCTAAATGGCCTTCTAGACTCCTTCCTCGAGTTTATATGATTTTGTCTGGTAGCTATCTTGAAGGGATTATGTACTCGTGTAGTAACGATGTCAAAGGTATCAGCATCAGAATCATCATCGCAAAAGCACCTGTTCAAGGCCAACGATCTGGTGGTAAGTCTTAATTGTGGGCGCCATCGCCAACAATCACGCTATTTCCTCCGTCGCATTGATCCTTTGAAGTAAGAACTGTGACTTCGGCAAGCGACCCCCGTACTCTGACGTCACTCGTGGAGAGACCACGTGTTGGCCATGAGAACCTTGTTTTTTTGAAGGGACCAGTGAACCCAACCGCAATCAGCTTAGCTGATGTTAATAAACCGGGTTGGTTACCCATTCCCAAATTTAAGAAACATACAACATGGAGTTTCTGTATGATCTTAACGATCAGCGCTGCCTGAAAAGTATGGAGCATGCCATATCTCACCATGACATGGAAGCAACCCATGAAGAGTGGCTCAACTTCTCTTTTCAAGCGGCTGCTATTGATGAAGTAACACATAGAAATGGCAAACCTATTGGGATGTTGCATGTGGGTCAGCAATCAAGTTCTCCTCTTCCAATCATTGATTCAGCCATCGAATACTTGGATGTGGGTCATACGGACTCCGTCGAGTCAGCGCAGAGCTTTTTAGCTGCTACAAGTTCGCCATGGGCAGTAGACGCGCTTCAATCTGCAGGTCCTTTTAAGCATTTCCATGGGGACCACTACACCTTTGGTTCCCCCTTGCAGCCACCTTCAGAACTATTGATAGATCGTCACTACAGCGCTCAAGCATCGTACATCATTCCTATTGATCAACCATTTTCAGCAGACACTGAGAACTCTGATGCCATTTGGTCGGAAGATGAAGTTCGAACACTCTCGCCCTCCCCCGTCGTTGGCCCTGCCCGAAATGCTGCACGCACCCATACAGCCCCAAGGACCCATCCATTCGAGAGGCCAATTCGCAATGCTGCTAAGCGTGCAGCAGAGATCACAGCAGCTGTCATAAATGACAATGATAACGCTTATTCCTCCGATGGTATTGCCAGCACTGAGGCCTCGGAAGATATGGCCGGTGGTGTGGTGAATAGACGCCACCATGGCGCTAAGCAGGCAATGTTTGCGTTGGAAAATGCAGACTGTATCGGTAAGAAGAAGCATAATCCTTGGAGTCTGGAGGAAACTACAGCCCTCGTGGAAGGTGTGCGTGTTACTGGACTTGGCAAGTGGGCTGAGATCAAGCGCCTTCCCATCCCGGGCATTTCCACCGTCTTGAGCACCAGGTCCCCTGTTGACCTGAAAGATAAGTGGCGGAATCTAAGCAGAGTTGCTAAATTGCCAAAAGCCACTCTCAAATCAAAAATGCAAAAGAATTCCGACATACCTCTCAGCTTGATATTGGAAGTGCGAGGTTTGCTCAATCTTTAGGTGAATTCAAAGTTCGTTTATCCCTTGGTTTGCTTGCTATACTTTTTGTTGAATTTATGTGGAGCCAGTGGTATTTCACTTCTTTATCCCCCACCCACCCCAATATTACCTCTTTATATTTGACATAGTAGCTGTGTATCTTTTCCCTTCACTACTCTTTCTGCCCCTGAGTTGTATGACTATTGAAATAGTAGGTTCTTTGTGGTACTTTATATGGTATAACCCTTGCACAGTAGTAATGAATGATGTGTAAATTACAATTTATTCAGATCCAGCAACCTTCTAAAATCTTCTAATATTTCTTCTATATCTCCCATACGCACATCTGCTGGTCTCACATGGAGGTATCTGCCTGGGAGGTGATTAAAATCCCCTAGATCTCCCGATATATCCTGGTCATTCTGCAATGCCAAAGCCCAGCCATGCAGGGCAATTGCCCTGTACTCTTTCATTAAGATTGGAATATCTCTCAATAAAAGAGAATCAGCTTGAGAGGTTGCAAAATAGTTTTGAAGCTCACTGCTCCCTGTGTTATTACCCCGGTGGTTGCTGCTGCTGACCTCATCAAAGGTGAGCAGTCGGGGAGAAATATCTCTTTCCACATCTTCCAACTGGAACCACCACATGTCCCCCAACACAGCATGTCCATTTGTTCCACCTACCAATAGCACCCTACCATCACTGAGCGCAGTCAGTGTATGATACTCTCTGGCCATAGGACAGGGAGCTTCATCAGCGACAATTCCTTTGCACGTGCATGTGTCCGTATCAAAGAGGGCTACAGAGTCTGTCAGACCAGGGCTCGATACAAGGATGCCTCCAGAAGAAGAAAGCGATGGCGATTTCGATCTCCACAGCTTTTTCGATCCAGTTGTTGATCCGCCATGAATGACTAAATGATGAAGACCCACGACTGCATACGCCGAACCCCTTCTGGCAGTTACAAGGGTGTCATCAAGCTCTATACGCGACCAATACAGTACCTTATCTTCATGATGATACTCAAACATCCAAAGGTCGTGAATAACCCTTCCATGACCTGAATCTCCTCCAAATAGAAAACCCTTGCTGCTCTCTGAGCACCATATACAAACTGCATTTGCCCTTGGTTTAGGTCTGCTACTCCCCAATTGCTGTACCTCCTTCCAATGTGAATCCTTCAATGAAAACATCCATGCATCCGCATATCTCTTATTATCTATGTCAGATCCCCCATATATCAGGATATCATTCTCGTCTATGCACAGCATCGCTGATCGGTCCCTTGCTGCAGGAACGGGATGGTCAGGGGAGGCGTCCTCTAGTCGCTGCCACTCCCATGACTGTGTATCTAACTTCCAAATGTCATTGAAGTGATGCATCATGTTCTGCTTCTCCTTAACAATCACCTGCCCTCCAAACATGTAAATGCAATGGTTGATGGCAATAGCTGCATGGAAAGCCCTGGGCCCTGGACTTATTGCGACGCTCCCTCGATGGCTGACCCAGCTACCTTGAGAGGATTGAAAGACTGCTACGCTGCTGAGAATTTCCTTTCGAGAGTTAATTCCTCCAAATATCACTATGAGTTCCTCTCCTGTTAGTCAAAAACAAACACATACACAAATGAATGAGATGAAAAGTAAATATCCGGGTCTGGTCCGGAAAAAGGTAGAAACATACCCCCTGTGCCAGATTTCACCAAACAAGCGCTGTGCCCATATCTATCTAATCCGGCATTCGAATGACCACTATCATGCAGCCAATGCACCTTGATGGTATCGAGAGTAACGCTCTTAGATCTCCCAGAAAGTGATCGTAGCATCTTACATGTCCGCTTTCATACTGTATTCAAAAAGGTTCGCCAACTAATTTAGAGAGGGAAATAATCCCATTATTACAATAGTACTATAAAACCCCACTGGACATTATAACCACAGCTTTCAACGGTTTGCCCCACAGTGCCCTCGCCTTGTCAGCTCGCTCATCGCCTATGAGGGATGCAAATGCATTGTATGCCTTAAGATTACCAGCAGGCTGGAAAGTAGGCACAGAACTTATCGCAGACACAACATCTAATCCATTTTCAACTTTTCCAAAAACAATATTCTCACCATCCAGCTCAGCTGCTGGTCCTGGCCCAGTAGTTATCAAGAAGGATGCATTATGATAGTTGGGTCTCAGCCTAATGTTTTCATCATCTTCATTCTTTGATAAATTCAAGGATAGTGTACCTGGTCTGAGGTGCTGCAGCTTAAATGATCCATACGACAGCGACTCTGGATTTGAAACTAGGGTGTCTGGAGCTTCAAGGAATCCAGCTCTCTTTGGTCCTTGTTTGCCTGCTAATATATATTGTCCAGGTACGATTTTACTAAAGCATGTACCAACAAGAGCTCCACTTTTAATTAAGGAAAGAAAGTTACTCACAGTGATAGGGAGAAGGTTGCCATACAAGCCAATCGTGATTTTTCCAAGTATTTCTGGGTCTTGACACAGTATGCTCTTATCTCCAATAGTACGATCTCTCCTGGCTGCCTCAGGGCATAGTCCGATATCCAGATACACTCTATCTGTTATTTCAGGCGAGCTCGCAACCTCCGATGTTGCAGGGCTAGGGAGTGGAACACAGAGGGCGGAACCGAGGAACAAGGAAGTGGCGATCAGTACTGACCTACGAGACGGTTCATGATCGTGACACGAATCTGTAGTGCAATATGGTTGCAATCGGTAAGCCTTGGCATGCTTATTTGATTGCGAGTGGGTACGGTTGGAAGCAATAATGCATCCACTTCTAATAGATGTTGAGCTCTTGTGGGATACATCCAATTTCATTATCAAGGGTTTGACCTGATTAATAAAAAAGGATACGTCAATTGCAATTACCAATACCTTCTCTGTGCTTATCATCACGACGATCGAGGCTTTAGATTCGTTAGTTCAATTTAGGAAACCTGGAAGATTTCGCACTTCTTCTATCCCAAACTACTCTTTGCACATTGCATTTTCAAAAGATGGTCGAAAACCTCTGGGATTCCTCCTATGTGCAAGAGTGGCGATCTCTTAGTGATCGGTATTGGGAACTCCTGCCCGACAGAAAAGAGCTTCGCAATTTAGAGAAGTGGTTTCAAGAAGAGTTTCCGACTGCAGTCAAAACCCGTGGTTGTGTCATCAAAGAAGAGCTTGTGAAACTTGTCAAGTGGAAGGTTGGAAATCGAGGTAAGTTTCGACCGAGGTTGCTTGCCTATGCAAACGAAGCCGACGAGAGTGCTGTTATTGCCGCATCAAAAAAGGCTTATGCAGCACTTGGCATAAAGGATGTTCCTTCCATAGAATCTGTCAAAAAGGCTCTTGAAGCCATGACGGTTATCAAGGGCGTTGGTCCAGCAACAGCGAGTGGCATTCTGCAAGCGATGAGTTCGAGTTGCCCGTTCATGTCGGACGAATCATTAGAAATAGCATTAGGCAGCAGAGATTATACTGTAAAAAAGTATATTGAGTTGATGAATGTCTTAAGGCATAAAGCAGAGTGGTTGACAGAAGTTGAAGGGGTGCAATGGACTGCTGCTGCGGTAGAGAGGTGTATCTTTGTGCATGTAGCTTCCAAGGACGGCACAAAGAAACGGAAAAGATAGAATATCTTTCTGTTATGGTACCTATTATCCAGTCTGTATAAAATAAAGAAAAAGCTTATGTTCCAATACTGCGAGGGACTCTGCGGTCTTGTATGTTACTCTAGAGTGGCGGAATACACTGCTCTGCTGCTCTCCTTGATCAGCCAGTATCTGGTAACTTGCATAGTCTCTCCTTGATCATCATCTCTTCTCTTACTAGTATACAGCCTCATCGTAATGCATGGGCAAAATCAGCTGGTCTTCAGCGTATGCTGAGCTTCTTGACTGAGGGCTAGTACCATTGCCAGCTGTCGTTGGCTTGGTAACATTCACTAAAGCTTCCCACGCCCATTCAAGACACATACTGGGGTCGCAGAAGTTTGAATTTGTAAGGCCGTACACACGATAGTTTATGAACATTAAAGAATAAAAACAAATCTCCACCGTAGTGCTTGTGAACGCCATTGATCACCAACGGCTTTAAGTTTAAGTAGAGGAGTTGAACGCTTTGTTGCCTTCTGCATGTCAAAATTTATGAAGGTTACATATTGTACCATATTCTAAGGTATCGCGGAAGAGCTGCGTAAACGGCTAATTCAAGAATTCACAAATATGCACAATATTCAAAGCCTTCAACCTGGAACAACTGAGCCGCTTGACTGGCATTTTGGTCAAGTCTTCGGCGAAAGGACTCCTGGAGAAGAGGTGCAAGACGGTAAGTCTGTAATTCTTGCTTTGAATGGGCCTAAAGGCCTGGCTGTGGCTCCTCAACCAGCTGGCGGGTGCAATGTCGTTATGAAGGTGTACACCCTCACAGTGCAGTAAATGTGTTGCCTTGTCAAACGATTACGCTATTCGAACACCCAGTCATGTGTCGTTCAACTAACTAGGACCTTCCCCCCTCACCAACAACCTGCAGCCGACATAATATCAGCAATAGAGTTTGATCACACAGGAGATTATCTAGCAACAGGTGATCAAGGTGGCAGAGTTGTGCTATTCGAACGAATATCCTCCCGTCCCAGGCCCTCCTGTGACCTGGATGAGCGCCCCCCTGTTCACACGAATCCTCACGACTATAGATATCTCACAGAGTTTCAAAGCCATCACCCAGAATTTGATTATTTGAAATCTTTAGAAATAGAAGAAAAGATAAACAGAATAAGATGGGTCAAAAGATGGCCTGGTGCAAACTCACATACGCTACTGTCTACAAATGACAAGACCATTAAGCTGTGGAAAGTATTTGAACGGCAAGTGATTAGTCTTGCAGACTTTAATTTACAGAATGGTAGCAATACACTTAATGTCGGAGCATCAGATGCAATAGTCCGGCAAACTCAACCCATACATCATTCTGGATTGTCACCAGACAAAGAGCATGCTGCAGTTGAGAAAGCAAGGCGCCTCAACGGTAATTCTATGCTGAGATTACCCAGGGTGGTAGGCACCGAAACAGTTATGGCCACTAAATGCCGTAGAAGCTATGCTAATGCACATACATATCATATAAACGCTATAGCTCTTTCTTCAGATCAGGAGACATTTATTTCGGCAGATGATTTGAGAGTGAATATGTGGCATTTGGATAGGAATGATGTGGCTTTCAACATAGTAGATATAAAACCTGCATCAATGGAGGATTTGACAGAAGTCATCACAGCTGCAGATTTCCATCCGAGTAATTGCTCTCTCTTTGCCTATGCAACCTCAAAAGGATGTATTAGATTGGCAGATTTGCGGGACTCTGCATTATGTGATCAGCATGCCAAATGTTTTGAAGACGCAGATACCACTGTCAGTAAGAGTTTCTTTGCGGAGATCATTTCCTCAATCAATGACGCAAAGTTCTCACCTGATGGCAATTTCATTTTGGCGAGAGACTATATGAACTTGAAATTATGGGATGTACGGAAAGAGAACGCTCCATTAGCAGTCTACCCAGTACATGAATCTCTCAGAAAAAAACTATGTGATTTGTACGAGAATGATTGCATTTTCGATAAGTTTGACTGCTGCATGTCTAGTGATGGAAAGCAGTTTGCTACAGGAACATATTCCAACTTTTTTAAAGTAATTGGAAGAAGTGGAGGTAACAATGCGTTGCTGGAAGCTAGTAGAGACCCCCAAAGAAGAAGAGTAGCGACTGCAGGTCATAGAGGAGGGTTTAATGCACTGGGACGAGGGAGGAAGAATGGTATAGCCCCTTCTCCAGCTGCAGAAGATATCCTCACAAGTGATTTCAACAATAAGCTATTGCATCTGTCATGGCACCCGAAGGCCAATGTGTTGGCGACTGCAGCATCAAATTCCCTTTACTTTTTCTATGGAAGGTAAAACTATTGTATTGTTTATCACATTACTCTTTACTGCTAGATTACACAACAAGCTGCAAGACAATGAAAATTCGCAGGCTTTGTTTCGAAAATTCTCTCTAAAATTATGAAAAGACAAGTGATGCTGCGCTATTCAGTAATTGATTGCCAATGAAAAGATCCTGAGTGAGGCTCTATGGCTCTGGCACCCCAAATTTGAAATAATGGGAAAAAATGCATTCCCTGACATTATGGACCATACATGACTTGCTAGAAAGAAAGGAGGTGTCAACCATTGAAGCCTTGATACCTCCAAACCCTGCTCCACCAGGTCTTGGTTGATTCGGCTTTCTCTGGTTCTAATGGCGCATCTGTAAACATGGCTAGTTTTTGAACAACTGGTGGCAGGCTATCATCCTCAAGGGTGCATTCAACATTTGGCCAGCCAACGGCTAGTAAAAATTCCTGCCAGATTGAGCAGCGTTGGCGGAAGAGGCTCCGAGAGGATATTTGAACATTGCTATGGCCTGATACGTTGCTGGGTACGCGAATGATATCTCCGCTGTCTGAGGGGGCCATGAACGATGCAGCAGCTTTGCAAGGTGGTAGGGCCATTACTGCCACATCTCCTCGAACATGTCGTCTTCCCTTGTTTGCATGCAACTTTCCAACATGACGCGCTTGAAAAGAATAAGTATTAGCATACATCGTCTCCAAACTGAATATCAATGAACCCTTCGCTTCGTGTAGAATCCAAATCTACAAAACCCAGGTTCGACACTATTCAGAGCCTATCTTAGCCTTTCTTCTATTATCCCTTTCTTAAAAGCCAATTTAAACATGTAATCGAAAGTCTGCATATCAAGAGACGTGGGAGTCCTAATCTCTGGTCTCGGAAGCCCAAGGATATTAGAAAGATTGCCTGGAGTCCACATGTCATCTTTTCATTATCCGGCCTCTTGGCATCCTGATGGACAGCGCTATGGCTCCCAACAGCAGGAATGCAAAGTAGAATGCGACCAGTACACCTATATTCATCGTTAACTGCTCTACATCAACTCCAATAATGCTTAAAAAGGTTGTACCCCTCACATTTCTCACGGCTGCATACCCTTCCACCACAAAATTCAGCAACAGGTCAGACATTTCATTGGAGATCAAAGATTGGTATCCATAATAAAATATGGATAAAAACCTCAACCAACTTATCCAGCCTGGCATGGATGCAGCATTAACAAAGAAACCACCTACTAGAAGACTGATGAGCAAAACGATATTCATCACTAAAGCAGCCTGGCCAGGGGAATTGGTCGCAATGGCTACAGCCAGAGACAGTGCCCCAGCAGCCAGCGCAAATGTCAGTAAAACCATCAGAAACAAAGCTACTTTGGAGGATTCGGATGCTAGCCCCATCATTGGGTAGAAGGGTGCTGAATACAAAAACACAGGAATAACTCTCAAGAGCAGTCCATCTAATGCTGCCTTGGCAACAAGATATGAAAAGGGACTATAACATCCAGACCTCACTTCTCTAGCAACAAGCTTTCGTTCAGAAGCCAATAAATCAATGCTTGTGAGAGAGGTGAATGCAAAGAAGGCGAGCGCAAAAAACACTCCTCCAGCTCTGTTCTGAGCTCCGCTGATATCATACCCAGCGTCAAAAAAAATGCAGCCTACAAAAATACCCATTCCTAGAGCCATAATCCAATGTAATAGCAACAAAGCCGGGTTTCTGATAATGTCAGTACCTGTTCTCCAGAATAGCACCGCCATTTGTCTCCCAAAACTAGGCCTAGTAGCCTTCCATGCTCCTCCATTCTCTATCGGAATGGATGAGATGTTACTTTTCTCATGAGAAGCCAAAGGCTGTCCTTCAATACAGGGTGTCCTAAGGTCCTTGGAAAGATTGTCATAATCGCTCGCCACCTCAAGGATGTGCTCTGCAATCGCGCACCCCACAGGGCAGGCAATGCCTGCAGCTGCAAACGTGTCCTCGGCTTCATAGGGAGTTCCGGCAAATATGCATCTCCCCCTTGCCAGCACATATGCCCTGTCTAGAGAGTTAAATAAAGCTGGAGATGGAGAATGGAGGGACAGCACCACTATTCTACCAGCTGCTGCCAATTTCTTCAGACTCCTCATCAAGTTCAATGAGCTGTGACTGTCCAAGCCGCTGAAGGGTTCATCTAGCAGTAGCACATCTCGCCTGTTGACAAGCTCTATTCCAATGGCAACCCTCTTTCTCTCTCCACCTGAGATCCCTCTAATACCACTGTTCCCTCCACCACCCACTCTTGAATTCTTGATATGTACCAGGCCCAACTCCTCTAATGCTGTACACACTCTGGCATCCACTTCCTCTGGAGGCATTGAACCTGGCAGCCTCATCAACGCTGACATTCTCACTGTCTCACCAACTGTCAGAGTGGGCAGGAGCGTTTCAACCTGAGCCACAAAAGCTATGCGACGTCGGCAAGTTTCTGATGCTATCGACACACCATCCAGTGATGCATGGCCTTGTACGACGGATCTCTGATCCAACTCATCTGGAGATCCGGCCAGTATTCCTAGCAAGGTAGATTTCCCAGAGCCACTCGGGCCCAGAATACCGACACACTCTTTGCTCCCTGCTACCCCTCCAACATCACGCAAAATGTCCATGTATTGGGACTTGCCAAAACAAGGAAATAGTCTGCAATTGTGACCAACCAAGGGTACCGAACACGTCAAATTCTTAAACACAAGGGTGCTGGTCGCCATGGGATTACCATGCTGAATTTGAGGTGATTTCACATCATCATCATCATCATCAT
>JAAMXV010000609.1:27249-43542 GCA_019693495.1 Axilococcus clingmanii
TTTTCTTGGGTTTGAAACATGTATCGTCTGTGCCTGCACAGACACAGAGACAGCACAGCCACCAAAAGCAGTAAGACAAAAAGAGGAATAGCGGCAATAACAGAATTGTACCATTCATCATCAAAGTTCTGCTGATACGAGTCAGCTGAATTGGCTACAAAACTTGGCACCAAGCACTCTCTTGTGATGCAAGGAGCCTCCAACTTGACAAAGAAATCTTGGATATCGAAAGTGCACACGCCAGCCTCATCACAGCTGATTGTGCATGGGTTCCCATCGATGGTGTCCAAAACGCCTTGGATGTCCGGGCATGGACCATTGGTGCATTCACATGTGGTCACTCTACAATCGGCCCTACTTGTTCCCAAAGCAAAGTTGCACAGTTCTGCTCTGCAATAGACAGTATTATCAATGTCATCCCTCGTGGAAAATGACACCTCGCAGAACCCGTCTTCTGAAGGGACAGAGGAACCCAGAGAAGAAGCAGCTGATGATGCTCCCATCTCAGGACTACCTCCATTCATGGTGCTTGTATGAGATGGATTGCATGCCACCCAAAATGTACCAACTGCGACAACATCGTCAAGTCCCGTGCCAGCAAGCTCACAATCATACGCCTTGAAGGCAGTATGCTCTGTAAATGTCGCATTCGTGTTGCATGTTGCTTGTCTGTCCGAGAACACAGCACTGCAAGCACTATCAGAAGAACAAGAAATGCAGCCAGGTCCTTCCCAACCTTGCAGGCATTCACAAGAGGAAGTATCTGAGTCGTAGGCTTGCCTTTCTGTCTCGCATTCTTCTAGGGGGACCGTCACAGAAGTGTCAGGAGCACAGTGTGACGTGGTATTGGCGGGAGGGGGAGGGCATTCGATTCCAGCACCACTGTACACAGAGCAGAATCCCAGGGCAGTATCACAGTTCACTCCACTCCAACCACATTCACACTCGCATGAAGGAGGCAATTCAAGATTTCTCCTATCATCTTGACTGCAACGACCATGGCTCCCGCAATCAGTAAGACAGCCTACCACATAAGAAAGCACCATTTTTCCGCTTAAAGAATACTCATTCACTCCAGTTAATGGTGCGCCGTTGAATTCTGTTTGGTAGATTGAAGTCATTGTAAAGTTAAGATTGTTTATAGTCAGGAAGACTTGGGCTCGTGTAGAATTGAGGGTACTTTCTCCTACACTTGTGCCATTGATGCCGACAATCTCAGCTCTTTCAGGTGCAGGTGACAGCAATGAAGATATGGTCACAAAACCATCATCGATGGTGGCAGTAATAGTAGCTCTCCCTCCATTTTCAATCTGCCCTGTCATATTGAGCGAAACCTCGACCCAGCTGACTTGTGCAATGCCAGTGATTCCTATAACGGCTGGATACAATTTAACTGGTCCACTTTCTGCGGTTGTCTCCAAAGATATGGCATCGCTGCTGATTGCAGAAACAAGGGATTCAGCTGTGGTGGGGCAGTCTCCATCAAGTGAAAGTATGAGAGAGCCTTGAAAACCACTCAGTATGTTGGGATTGGTTGGAGTCAGAGTTGCTCTCACAGGAGCTGTGACCTGTCCCGAGAGCACGAAAGTAGAAGCTGTTGGTATAACATCAAATTTGAGGTCACAAGCGGGTATGACATCAGTGAAGCCTGAAAATATTAGGAACAAAAATGCGAAATGTTTCATTTGCAGTCAAAATGGTGACGGCGTAACACTCTACTTAAAAGCACTGGTATCAGCAATGAACACCAGTAAACATTTCGAAACATATTAACGCCGCGTGGTATTACATTAAAGAACGCTGCATTGCCTCGGAGGTAGGAATCCCCAGGACCGGGAATCTACCTTTCTTTCGAACGCGTGCCCGATTGAACCGCATCTGCACTACAAAGGCCGTGCTCTCAGTCTTGGTAATCATAATGATTTAAATATTGCAAATTTCCTTTTATACCGAAATATGATGATGAAGTACTCTACTGTCTTCTTGCTGGCTTTAGCCGCAAGTTGTCACGGTAAGTAACACGTTCGACACGAGACTAAATCTTCCACGGTTGATGACTTGTTTATGCGTTTCAAAACATAAATCCAGATTAAAATTGAAATTCTAAACCTGTTTGCACAGCCCTCCAAAATGATTGGACCATTGCTTCTCAGCTTACTACCTTGGCCATGGGAAAACCTCCTGTCAAAACACTGTGCCGATGTGCACCAGACCCACTTCTCCCAGTGTCCAATTGCATTCTATGCTATTGCCCAAAAGCTTCTGAAAAACTTCAAAACATAACTGAATTCCCAGTTTATAATAAGACAGCCATTGCAAACAAGCCCCAAACATGTGGCCTGACCACCTATAAACCTACCAAGTTGACAAAGGTCAGCTCCAAAAATACGAGAATCTGTAACTGCGGGAAAGACTCTTTTCTTTCTGGGCCTGGTTGGCAAATGTGTCGGTGCCCAGACAGCGTCATCATCCCTAATAAAAAGGACCAATACACAAATTTTCCAATTGCTGCTGCTCCGTCTCCATCTATCAAAGCTTGGTACAAGTGCAGAGGAAAGTACGCCTTATGTTCCATGGCTGCCTGCCAGATAGATTATCCAAAGAAAAGTACAAGCCCCATTGGTAAGGGCCTTGTGGCTTGTGGCTGCATTGCCAGGACCTTTTCGAATGGTCTCACCCCTTTCAGTCAAGTTGACCCCATCTACATTCTTGACAAGAAGCTACAGACACTCAGTGCTGAAAAATGTCCAAACGGCAGCAACAGTACAAATTGTGGAGGAGCAAACAATAATCCAATCTGTTCCGCAATCACGAGCAGTAAGATTTACAATGGTGACTATGACTTGGTGTCGACATACACTCCCAGCCCCAGCCTCGGGGGCTTTAATAAGGTTTGCACAAAGCCTGGAGTCTATGCAAACTGCATGACTGCGGCGTGCTATGAGCAGCCAGCATTTGATGGCAGCCCAATAACATGTTATTGCCCCACTTATAAGACAAAACTTTCTGAGACATTCATCCTTGGAAGCCCAAAGAATGTTACAGTTGGATGCAATACTCAAAGCACTGGAATTATTTACTCTGGTGTTGCTGGACCAGATCTCTAAGACTTTCAAGAATTCTGTTCTGAACAGATGGGGATGACTGATGATAAGCACATTCAACTCTTAAAGACTCGTTTCAAGCAATTTTAAGATATCTTGCCTTGGCACACCCTCTTGGTCTACTAGAAATTTGACAATTCTATACAAGTTCTGAGGATCCATACCAAGTATGCTGGCTCTCTTTTGCAATAGAGTTATGGACTCAGCCTGACTCAGACCAACCTCCTCCGATTGTAACAAATCGATAAAAGGTTGCAGCCTATCACGTATGCTGTAACACAGAACTGTAGGGTGTTCAACTAATACTCTCACTACTGCTTGCTTATCCATACCCAGGTTCATAAGCCACTCAATTACAGGTTTAATATCATCATCTACTGACAATTTTCGTGCATGCGGGTTGACTTTCCGTCGACCATTCTTGACGCCATATAAGGAGTTTGGATTCATAGCTATATCTAAGATTCTTGTAACTTCCGTGATATTGTCAAATCCCAGGGACTCTCTGAAGTAGTCAGCTGCCGCAAGATAAATCATGCTCCCACCAGTGTCCTTGGACTGCCGGAAGGCTACAAAATTAGAGGTGGAGGGCAGGCTTAATTTCACCTTTTGGACACTTAGACAATTAGGAAATACCATTGCGAAGATTTCCTCCAACACTTGTGCCTTCTGCTTTGCAGGCTGTTCTCAGACGAGGCTGAGGGCGCTGTCGATATAATTTGGATGCGCAAGTTGTGGTATTGCGTAAGGCACCAGCTCTGACGCTGTGCAATTTCTGCAGAGGATAATTGTACATATCAATCTTTCTCTATAAGATAAAATGGACGAAATTTTGCTGTTTGTGCACACCTTGAAGTGTCACGCTTCCGTACTTCATTGGCGAAACGATTCAGTCGGCATCCAGGCGAAAAAACAGTAGGGCCTGCCCATGCGGAACACCCGATACTTCAGCTCCGTGAGAAACTGGGTTTTTACGCTTCAATAGTATACAAAATCCAAAGGAAAACCTACAGTAATTTTATGGATAGGTCATACTTGTGTGCTGTGATATGATGATGATGATGATACATATAACATAAATGATACACATAACATGCTGCTGCATGCATCAACTGTTGAACTGTAGCATAGCGGGGGTATGATAATATTATGATTATTCAGATAACAGATGCTTTTACAGATCATAATAATCATAATCTGTTATTCCAATACCAATGTCTGTGGTATCCTCTAGCTCTCCGTCACACGGAATGGCTGGAATAAATATCAGATCAGCGATGCCTCTGATGAGCCCAACAAGCAATGAGCCCAACAAGCATCTTCATCAACCTCAGGACGAGCTTTCTTGTGCATTTAAAATTCAGTCATTGTGTTGTGTATTGACAGGGTTATAATTACAATATTTTGCGCAGCTGTTTTATGTAAAGGCGGTGCAGCCGTACCTATTGGGGAGACCGGTAATCAGGCTGCTTTGCTTCAATCTCACCCTGATGATCATCATTACTTCCACTGTCATGCTGTAAACTATTTTCTTTGTCAGCAGCAACAGTTTTTCGCCTCTTACTTGAGCCTTGGGCTTCAGGATCACTTAAGTGTTGGTCATCGGTCTGGGCAGGCTGCCGTCTTTGCGCGCATTTCCAACCATTATCTTCTTCCTTGTGAATACTATAAAGTCTTTTATCATGTTTGACACGTAACATTGCCCCGCAGCCACGACACGGCCCATCCTCTCTCCTTCCTGTAATTGTCAGCTGACCCGGCCATTTCAGCGCGAACGATGGCATTTGTAACTCACAATTAACCAAATAGGTTGATAAAAAGACAACGAGCGCGCTACGGGCACTAGTGAATAACTTTGCATGGGCACACCTGCAGGCAGCCAAGGTCGAAGAATTCTTTTAGCACATGTATGACATGCTATGATTGAACTTTCAAGGCATGAACATCCTTCAGTAACAAACAATCCAGCAAAATCCAACTTATAGCAATATAATACTATATTCATACCGCAATATACGATTTATGTCTTTTGCTAGATCACATGACTTTAAAGTCCGAACCCTATTTTGATTCTTGGTCTGTGCCTTTAGAGGCAATACGATTTGAAACGTGAGTCTCTTGATATTGTTTCTTAAGCCGATCTTTTGAATATAATCATTTTCCCAGGGACTGGTGGAAGCACTGTCCACACCGATCCAATTCAGCCGAGGTCTCATTTGCTGACAGTGATCACATTAAGTTTTTATCACTGTTTGAGTCATCAAATGTTAGTACAGTAGAGGATGATAGTGATTTCGTGTCATATACTGGAGGACCATGCTGGGCTTTAAAATGGTGCCCTGCAAAAGAGGGTAACACAAGCTATCTGGCCATCGGATGTCACCCTGACCATTCGCCAAGAACTCTTCTCAATACTGTCGTTAATGGTCCAGGAATCCTCCAAATTTGGGCTGTATCACCTCGATCCCCCCCTTTTCTAGCTTTAGGAATAATTCATGATGGCGGTCTGACATGGGATGTTTCCTGGTGTCCTGGTGCTCACAAAGATGCAAGGCTGGGTCTCCTAGCTGCTGCACTTGGAGATGGGGGTGTCAGAATATGGGCTGTTCCTACGCTCTCGAGTGCATCATCACACGGTGAAGGGCAACCAATGATACATTTGCCAGTAGTAGCATCCATACATGAGAAACATTTGTCTGGAAGCAAGCCTTGTATTGTTGACTGGCTTCCAGCCGTCCCTCATGACTTGCTCCTCATCGGCTGTTGGGATGGCAGTGCCGTGATCGTACAACTCCAACCTCAGCCCTCAATGGAATACAGCAGTGAGCCTTACGACAGAACTCCCAGGCAAATGAGTGTTATAGCACATTTTCCTGCTGAAGTGGTTCCCCTTAGAAGCTTGAAATGGATTCCCCCTTCAGTGTGCAGCACCTCCCTCGATAGAGCCGAGAGGCACCTGTTCTTGAGCGCTGGTCATGAAGGCTGTGTCAAAGTTTGGGACTATAGGCAGCAGTTTGAGCCTGCTTTTTCTCAGTCATTAACTACACTGACTGTTCTGGGAGCTGCCTGGAGTACCAACCCTCTAGGTATAATAGCTGCATTGGAAGATGGTAATGTACGGGGGATCCCATTGGAGCCAGATGGAGGTGTGAGGAGTGATGAGCCACCGAGGACCAGCAGACCTAATCACTCTCTGTCATGGAGAGGAGAGGGCAGGGGAGCTCTATGGGGTATAGATGTACATGAATCTAGTCAGCTTGTAGCATATGGAGGTGAAGATGGGGAAGTAGGTGTATTTAAAGTGCATTTTGAAAGGAGCAAGAGCAAGCATGTTGCTGTGGGTGGGTTTCAAAAGACGATGTTGGCCCTCCGTGTGAGGACAGCTGATGAATTGGCAAGTAGCAAAACATTGTATCATAGTAAAAGGGGAGCCAATGGGACTAGAAAAGAATTACCAGATGGAACTCAAGCAATTCATAGAGTAGCCTGGGGCCCTGCATGTGGAGAAAGCATTTGGCTGGCCTATGCTGGAGCTGCGGGCTTGTTGAGAACAGTGCTGGTGAGCTTGAGATGATGTTGATGACTGCCAATCAATCTCATAATTTTTATTAAGAATTTGTGTAATTGGCTCGCATATATATTGATTGCAAAAATGCAGGCAATGCAGACTCAAGCTTTTGGCAAGGCTCGCCCTACCATCAATCGTAAGGCAAGCCGTGGACAAACTGTCCGTGTTTTCGCTCTTCAAGGTAAAAGTATGTAGAGCATAATACCAGAATCAACTGCGTAGGGAGATGACTTGCACATTTCCCATAATTCCAGTGCAATTCGTCACCTGTTGCAAAATCTGAGCTTTGACCTTTCAATTGCTGCAGACTCTCATCAGAATGGCTTCAAGTCCCTCGCAATTGGTTTGGCGACTGCTGCATTAGTCGCAGCAAGCCCTGTTGACGCCAAAGTCATCCTTGTCCAACCGGAAGTCAAGAACTTTGTCAAAGGAACTTCTCCAGCTCCAGCCAAGAAAACTGCTGCAAGCAAGGGCTCCCAACCCACTGCAGGTTCCAGTGAAGGTTTTGATATTAAGCCACTTGTACTCCCAATCTCCATTGTTTCCATTGTTGGTGGTGCATTTGTGCTCAACACTGTGGACCCAGGCTTCTTCCCTCTTATGGAGGAACTTGGTGCCTTCAGCAAGGACTCAACTGGCTATGCTGGCTATGAGACAGCACTCAAAGACACTCCATTCTATGGAGGCTCTGGTTCTATTGCTGCAAAAGGCCCTGCCGCAGCCAAGAAGAAGTCTCCATTTGGAAAGAAATAATAATAATTTTAAAACCCTAGAGAATTTTTCTGTTACAATTCCTCATTCATGATATCGTCCAGACTAAACTCATCCTCCTCAATCATTTCTTGGTCAGATCCATCCCATGGGTCCTTGGTGATAACAGAACCGATGGTACCTTGTACTACATCAACCACCGTTTCTCTGCCAGAGCGCACAGACTCTAAGAACTCTATGATGTGCTCCCTTTCAAAGCCGGCTTTTAAGGATGCATACTTCTTCTTTGAAGGATTGAGGGCAATAAAGGCTGGATATCCATACCCTCCAACACCGACACTCTCCTCCAATTTTGACTGAGATCCACCTTCAGACCAGAACCATGCAAAATTACGGTCCTTGTACTGGGCAGCAATGCCTTTCAACACCTCCAACACCTCTTTCCTGCCTTCAGATTTGGTATCCAGAATGTGTGGCAAAAAGGCAAACAAACAAAGTTGCTTGGGTTTCACCGCTTTCAAATCCAAAGCAGGATCAGCATCGTGGCCTATGCATTTCTCGTCCACCCCCTCCTGATCAGTGAGTTCATAGACTTCTGGTGGTGGTTGAGCTTTTGACCATCTTTCCAATGCATATGCTTGCAACGACCCCAAATCTCTGCCACCACCATACTCTATAGGCTTGTCCTGGCCGGGCACAAATAGATAGAGACTGGGAAAGCCTTGGATACCGTACTCAGAACAAGTGCCTTTGCTGACTGTGCAGTCAACTGCCCCTACGCCAACCTTGCCATCCAATGCCTGAGCCAGCTCTATCCAGGTCGGTTTTAGATTCTTACAATGACCACACCATGGTGCATAGAATTCTACCATATAGTAACCTTCTCCAGATGTAACAACTGAATGGAAAGTATCATCATCCAAGTTGACAACACCTGAGGAGGGAGGGTAGAACTCACTGCTGCCTGTGTTTCCACTGTCCTTATTCTTCCTTGCATTGCTGTGACTGTTTGACGAGAATGGGCCCTTGGACCAAGTTATCTTCTTCAGTGCAATCTTTTCTGCTTGAGATAACGACCATTGGACAATGTCCTTGGCATTTCTGCCTCCCTTGTATTCAACGGTCTTCAAACTGCCAGCAGCATCGGTGTAGAATAATTTAATTGTTGGAAAGCCCTGAATGCCATACTGTTGAGCCAAAGAACCATGGGCATCTGCATCCACACCTGCCACGCTTATAATCCCTTTAAGTCCAGTGGCAGCCATCTCCCATTCAGGTTTAAGGCTTTTGCAGTGACCACACCACGGTGCATAAAATTCGACAAGCCAAATTCCTGCGGAGGTTGCTATGTTCACTGCAATCCCGTTCATACTCGCACGCAGATTTGAAATTTACCTTTGGAAAGCTTGGTGTTGAAATTTGAGGGGTTCAAAGACTGCACATCGCTCCCAGCCTCATACAAGGAGTTGCAACCTGAGATCAAAATAAAACTCAAAATGACCAAACTCCCAATCTTGAACATGATTTGTAAGTGGTATGCTTAACCAAAGATTGAACCGACGTTATTGTTGAATTTTTACATGAGACGTCTCGTCATCAGTCCTTTTTAAAGGAGACGTCTCTAGAGCCTCCCCCCTTTCTTTCCAATGGGGCAGATGTGTGGTAATCTGCTCCAGCTGAAAAGCTCTTGTGGGGCTGGAATCAGCATAAAGTACCAAGCAATCCAAGTACTTTCCCGCAGTAATAGTTGGGGAGTCCTTTTATGGACCGGCCATATTTAAGAAATATAGAGAATCTTGATAACTATGGAAGGTAGTGGGTATTCTGAAAATCATATGGATGACTCAAGAGAAGGGAATTCAACGATCGCGGTGCAGCTTGCTTCCCTTGCTCACACCCTTGCTATTGATTTTTCACAACAAAATATTAGTCATACTTCATGTTCTGCTCTCCTCAAGATGATTCCAGGGCTTTGCTTTGCAAGGTAATTTGATGACCACATTCTTTGTTACGCAACGGTTTGCTTGTTACACCGCCTTAACGTCTAACGTACTATCATTTTAGCATTTCGCTGAAGAATTGGAGTACTGGAGGCATGGTGGAATGCCATAATTTTGCTGTAGCGGGTGGTGGAAAGTATGCACTCTATGACTCTGAGACGACTCTTGCTGAAATAGCTCTGAGCAAAGGAGTCCCTATCAATGGCACCTTGATGGGTCCAGCAGGTTTGCTTTTGATCCATTGCATTGATATCCAGAATATCATATTTACCAAGTCTGAATGCACGCAAATTATCTGTGTGCCTTTCAAAGTCGAAAAAGATTCTGCGCGGGGCGTGGTCGGTGCATTGTTGTTAGGCCTTGAGAGGGAGTGCACATTCACAAGTTATCAAATGGGACTACTTTCACTATTAGCCGCTGCAACTGGTGTTCGTGTAGGGCTTATATACTCCAGCATTCTAAATTCTGTAAACTTTTTCACTGGAGCTTGCTCCAATGATTGCCTGTGTACTATTCCAGAAGGCAGTGAAAATGACGAAGATCATGATGATGAAAGAGAAGAGCTAGACACCATAGGTCGCATGCATTGTGTGCAGGGAGAAATTGAGAGCGAGTCAAGCGATGAGGCTGCGTGCACCAGTTTGAAAACACCAGAGCAGGGTCAGTCTATGAGCCATGGGAGTGCACCCCCATCTCAACACCAAAAGAACACAGCCAGTAGTGTTCCTACGGTGCCGCATCCGGGACAACTCTGTAGGGAACAGAAGTCTGTTGAAGAATTTTCAGGTCCAGATGTCGCCACAAAAGCGACACCTTGTCATATCAAACCGTCTGTCAACATAACTCATATAGCACAAAGAGACGACTTGCAACTCACTGGGATTTTTTTCCCAGAGTTCAAGAGCAAAGCTGCCGAGAGGGAGTTTATTAGCTGGATTGGAAAACGTGTAGTGTGTGTTGATATCACATTTTGCATCCTTATTATTTTTAGTATGTTTGCTGGAGGAATGCTCGGCTCATCAGAGACAGATATGATCAAGGAGCCTTTAGAAGCCGTCGTATGCGGGGGCATTGCACTCATACCAGGGTTTTTTCTTTTTTCAGCATCAACCTACCCAGCGCTGAGAGATAGGCTGGTGATTTCTGTTCGACTGTGTGTGGTAGGCCTTGTGAATGTGCTGGCTCTAAGGATGTACCAAGAGGGTCCCAGGTGGGGTCTCCCTCTGGTCGGGTGGTGGTGTACGCAAGCTCTTGTGGTCGTCTCTCTGACATTGAGACTGCGTATGAAGCTGCACTGCATGACTCAAGTTATAGCCTTCATTTTCACAACAATGAGTTTATCTCTGGCCTGCCAATTGTGTTATGAAGGGCCTGATGCAAGTGCATGTGTCAATTTTTATGCATCATTGGCTGGCGTGTTTGGCTGTCTCTTCCCAACAATCGGTGTACTCCTACTTGAGCTAAAAATGAGGAGAGTGTTTGCAACTAGGGCTACGGA
Source organism: Axilococcus clingmanii (assembly GCA_019693495.1). NCBI lineage: Eukaryota > Viridiplantae > Chlorophyta > Chlorophyceae > Chlamydomonadales > Chlorococcaceae > Axilococcus > Axilococcus clingmanii. The sequence continues at coordinate 38,131 of JAAMXV010000609.1, forward strand.
TGAGGTGGAGGCAACTCAAAGATAATGATTCTTACTTTTGATTATGATTTTTACTTTTTTCAGAAGTATTGTGGTGTCTATTTTATATTGATTGAAGGGGGCATTGTGTGTGAAGATGGGGTTGTCTTGCTACACAAGAAATGAATCCCCATGTTATAACATATTTCTCAGGTTGAGGTTTTGGTTTTCTATAAATGTAAGTTGCTCAGTTTTGCACGTTCTTGATGCTGTTGGAGGCCTACAAATTAGACTTCTAAGACGGTATGTGCTGGGGTGAGCAGACCCTCTGTCAGTTGTAGGAGGATACAACGATATGATCGCTGGGCAATCGCCAATCAATTATGAATATGTATTAAATTTGAAATGGTCAATAGAGGTAAACGTGCCGCTGACACCACTGCTGAGCCCTCATTCACGAGAAGGTTGGAGCGGGATAGATCAGTAGCTCGTGCACGAGCAGCTCACTTCGCCAACTATGACGCACGGAACGATGTCGTTCACGAGGAATTGGTAGGAGGTAACGTCCACACAGGGGGAGACGATGCACGTACTCTTGGGCCTTGGTCGTCCACTGTTGAGCTGCTGAACATGCGCGACGCAGCCCAAAGTGCCCGACAACAAAAGATACTTGGCCAGTACTCTACGGCAAATAAAAAGAATGGATACATCTGGGAGCCAACTAGAAAACTTTTATCATGCCCTCCAAAAGGAGTTGGAGTTGTATCCAAGTTGAAAAATGTCGCCATAGACGTCATAGTAGAGTATATAGACGATGTTGAATCACTGGTTGGCTTACCAGACTCCATTAAAAGCGATATATCCCTTGCTGTCTGCAGAAGACGAAAATTACGACCAGAGACCTTTGCACTATTTACAGAGGGAGGTCCGACAGAGGTATGCTGCATTGATTGCACCAGCTTGGATGCTGCAACACTGCAAGATCAGCTCTTGGAAGCAGCTACGCATCGTTTGGAACTTCTAAAGTTGGGTTCGTGTGGAAGGGGATTCACTGACGCCGTTGCTAAGTCATTCTCAAGTGCGTGCGGAGGGTTTCCAAACTTGCAAGAAATAGCCTTGGTATCACCCTACCTGTTGTCAGATGTGGGCCTTGCAGCCCTCTTACTTGCAGCCCCCAATCTTCAAAGACTACAATTGCGCTGGGCCTCGCGAATCAGAGGGGCCTCTATTTTGGAGTTGCCACAGAAAACCCCAAAACTAATGTCATTGGACCTGACAGGGTGCTCGGGTATTGATATGGATGCCCTGTGTGCATGTCTGAGGGACTTGCCCCTGCTTGAGGAGCTCATACTTGACGGACATACTAAGGTAGATTTCTACTTTTTCAGAGCTTTATGTTTTGGTGAGAATACGCTGATGAAACGTTTGAAAAAGCTTTCATTGTCCAGATGCAGCAGTCTTGATGATGATGCTCTGCAATGTCTGACGCCCTGTCAGCTTGTGGCTCTCAGGCTGACCGAGTGTTACGCTGTGAGTCCACAAGGCCTGTCAGCACTGTTCACCAGAGCAACCCATTTGAAAAAACTCATTTTGGACAGGTGTCCTGCGGTTGATGACTCTCTCGTGATGCACATAGCAGCTCACTGTCCTGAACTGATCTCATTGTCTCTGAATGGCTGCAAAGTGAGTAGTGAGGGGGTACTGGCGCTGTGCGGATCCCGCTGCAAACAGTCCCTACAAGAAGTTAATTTGAGTTTTTGTCGAAAGGTGGATCAACATGCACTAGGACATCTTGTAGACAGCTGTCCTGCATTGGCTACACTCCATGTGTGGGGAATGAATTCTCATATAGGCAGTCTTTTCCTACACGGACACTCAAATGATTCTTTACACATACTAGGCCTCGGTGAAGAAGAATCTCACCGTCTATAAAATTCAAAATTTAAAAATTCAAAAAATATCATGCATCATCACACTACAACTTTGCGGGAGTTGGGGGTCAACATAGACTCAAATTTATGAGCCACATACTCAGCCTTGGCAACAGCCACCTGTAATGCCTCATCTTCATCATCCTCCCCTCCTCCCACAAAATGCTGAATGTCATCGATGAGAGACCGTTGCCTCGATACCAGATGTGTGACTGCCTTCCCCACTGCTTCAGCAATGCCAGGTAACCTTCCAAGTCCACATGTCAAAGTGTCTCCATTGGTGGCTGTGGGAAGGGTAGTAGTATGGGAAGCAGTGTGTACCATCACTCCATTCACCTGAGACAGAACATCTAACAATAAAAGCTCCACTTGAGCCGATATCTGTTCCATGTCAGTGTGTTGCATGGCCATGTGCTTCTCCAGCTGCTCACATTTAGATTTGTACAAAGTGATGTCAGAGTGCAGTGCTGCTGTAGCTGATGCTTCCAAGGGGCACCTCACTGCCATTCCACACAATGCTGCCCAAACTCTGTCCAACCCCATGTCGGCTACTATATCAGCATTGTCAAGAACGATGTGTTCCACCTGTGAAAGAACCGACTCTGCACTCTGTCCAGCCTCCTTCTCTGGCATTCTATCCATAGTCACAGCCAAAGCCAGTTTACATACTGCTTTCAACAGCCGTTTCTCAGTTTTCCATACATTTTTCATGGAAGAGAGATGTCTGTATGAGGATGAGATCACTGTCTCTTCATGTGGCACTCGTGGTGGCACTACCAGTGCCACTTCATCCTGGTGATCTGTCAGGTTCACTTGCTGTTTGTGGTGTTCAGCTAGGACAGAGAGATCAGACTGAAAACCTGCCAACCGCAAAAGAGTTCCTTCCACTTGAGCCAACCTGTCATACAGCTCTTGCCTCTGTGCTGCGGCAGTCTCTTCAGACATCGACTCAATGCTGGCCTTGAGTCGTGCTATTTTGTCAGCTGTGAGTTGGGATTCACGTACGGACTCGTCCTCAATTCTTGAGAGTATAGAAAGTTGACTTTCAAAAGCAGTTTGAATACGGATCATGCCCGCTCTCTCCACACTCTTATGTTCTTCCTGCAGCCTTGCAAGCTCAACACGCACCTCATCCAGTTGGGACCTCATGATCTGAGAGTCATTGAACAAGGCATCCTTCAAAGCTTCAGAGACATCCAATCTCTGCTCCAATTCCTTGGAATAGTGTTTGAGTTCCTGGCTGAGTTCATCTGCAGTCTCGGCAGCAAGGCATGCTTTTCTGGCCTTTTCTAAAGCCTGATCGGCAGTCTCTTGAGCCTTTGAAAGCTCACGCTCTGCGCCCTGTAGGAGCGAAGACAGCTCATACACTTGAACCTCCAGTGCATCTGCCCTCTGTCTTGACTGCTGTCTTTCTGCTCGAGTCTCAACAATCTCTTCCCTCGCGAGGGCCAATGCATCATCTCCAGAGCCAGTTTGGGCCTCCAAGAAAGCCAACTGCTCCCTGAGCACTGCGCACTGCTGTTCCATAAGTTTGGCATCCCTGGCAGCAGCATTGGCGTCCAATCTAAGCGTATCCTGTTGTTTCTGAAGTTGATCTCTCTGTCCTGTGACTTCTTCAAGTGCTAATCTTGTGCAACTCAACTCTGCCGACACACTGTCCACCTTTTCAATATAGTCCTGTAATTGCTGGTGAAGCTCCTTCTGGGCATTGAGAGCTTGCCTATGAGCTATGTCCAGCTCCTTGAGCGTCTCATGGTGCTGTCTACTATCAGAAAGAGCCTCTTGAAGGGCAGTATGTGAGTTTGCTGCACTTTCCTCGGCCTCCATAGAAATTGTGACCAGCTGAGACCTCAACCGTCCAACTTCTTGATCCAATGAAGTGTAGGCACGTATGAGCTCATCGTGCTTCTCTGAGAGATCTGACAGCTTGTGCTGGGCACAATCCTTCTCATCTTGTTCTTGTACCAGCATAGCCTTGGTGCCTGTCAGTTCACAATCCAATTGGGCACGACCTTCCTGCATGTCCTCTACATTTCTCATCAGACGATCATTGTCCTCTTTGAGCTGATCTAACAGACTCTCAGCCACTTCGAGAGCCGCTCGTGAAGCATCCAATCCCGCTCGTACAATTTCATTATCTTCTTGCACAGCTGATAATGCCCCTTCAGCCATACACAATGCCGAGTGAGCCCTCGCGCTTTCGAACTCTGCTTCTTCACATTTCTTCTCCAGAGAGAGAACTTGAGCAGTCTTTTCTTCCAGCTCTGTAACTAGGCTTTCAAACCATTCTCCATTCTCCAAATGGTCAGCTTCAAGTGTTGACAGACGCTCGCGGATACTTCCAAGGGCAGCCAGCTGGACTTTGAGATCTTCACAAGAATCTTCCGCTGACTTCAACTGCTCGTTGAGAAGGTCAGCGTGAGCCTTGTCAGACCTGGATTCATCTTGACTTTCGGCAAGCTGTCGGGTCAGAGACTGGCAACGAGATTCAAAAGATAAACAGCGGGCTTCCAAAGCCAAGCATCGTTCTTCGACTTCCTGCTTCTTTGTCACCAGCTCTTTTCTGTTTGTCAGGGATGCATCCAACTCCACCTGTACCTTGGACAACTGAAGCAGCGCCTGTTGGCTATTTGCTTCACGTTGCCTTGCAACGACCAACTCCCCTTCGCTGATTTTTGCAGCCTTTGTCGCGGCTGTGGCTACTGCCTGCGCTTCTGATAGTTTGGATGTCATGGTATGATAATCACTGAGGATATTTTCTAATTCATGGCGCGTTGCAGATGCCTCAGCTGTGGCTTCTTTTGCTTGTAGCTCAGCCATCTCAGTTTTCCTCTTTGCATGCTCCATCTCTTCCTTTGCAACCTTCAATTCTGCCTTGAGTCCGGCAGCTTTCTCTTGCACTCTGTCCCAATTTGCTTGGAGTGCCTCATACTGTTCAGTCAATGCGGCAGCGCTCCTCCTTTCTACTTCTATTTCAGTCTTTAATTCTATGTTCTGACTCAGTAAAGTTTGGCATTTTGCCTGTCCCTCTTGCACTGCAGCCTCTAAAGCCTCAACACGCCTCAGTGCACTATTCTTTGCTGCCGATTGCCCCTCCATCTCTGCTACAATTTCCATCCGCCTTGAATCAGCATCATCCATTTCTGCTTGGAGAACCCTATTTCTTTGCTGCAGTATATGAACAGACTCCACCAAAGTGCTCATGTCACAAACACTATCTACAAGCATCCTATTGTCATGCATCACTAGAGCCTCAGTCTCCCTGGAATGATCAATATCAGATTTCAGCTTTTCAAAATGAGACATCAAGGTATCTCTTCTGCGTTCTACTGCTTCCAGTCTTTCTACAAGCATTTGTTTCTCTTCATATGCCTCTCTATTGGTGTTCTCAGAGTGTTGGAGAGCTGTGTGTAGCGCCTCATTGTCGCTCCTTGCTGACTGCAGCTGACTATAAGCATCCTCTAATTCAGCAACTAATAGATCCCGCTGCCTCAAAGCTTCTTCTACTTGCACACTCAGTTGA
>JAAMXV010000610.1:0-28530 GCA_019693495.1 Axilococcus clingmanii
CCACCGTTGACATTACCATCACCATCGGCTCTGGTGAAACCAAACTTTCTTCTATCATAAATGTTCGCGTAAGGCTTGTTGCCCACCACTGCCATCTGTTCTGTGGCAACTTTATTGATGGCTAGGCTTCTTAGCTCTGCATTGTCACCCCAATTGACAACTACATTTGCATGCTGTGCTGATTCAGGGGTTCTGACATCCCACTGCCTCACTGTTCCATCTTCTGCGCATGACCAACAGAGGTATGGTTCATCTGGCGAAGTCTCAATGTGCTTCACTCGTCCAGAATGCAGTGAATAGACCGTAGTTGCCGGCTTATACCGAAAACTTGAACCTGAAATCAGCAATTCTTCTGTTACAGCATGATACTGCACAGTGCCATCCATAGCTCCTGTAACTAACGAGCAAGAATGCGGGAGAAATTTGAGCCCAAAGATGTTGTGACGGTGGTCTGTTTCCAAAATGAGGTGAGGCACTTCCACTTCACGTTCTACTGGGAACTTCCACAGATGGATGGTAAGGTCATCGCCAGTTGTGGCCAGCAAGGTCCCATCTGAGTTCCAATCCATACGATTTACGCAGCCATTGTGACCCTGCAGAGTCGCCTCTTTCTTAAGTCTGCGTAAGAGTGACGCAGTCCAGAAAGAAGAACCACAAGCGCCCTGCAAAAGTTATAAAAAGGGAGCTCCTGGTTACAATGCTACGTCAGAGATACCTTAAATCCATTTGCCTTACGGTTTGCTCTCTGCGCTGAAGGAAATCCGATAGACTAGTCATCCATGTAAAAAAATTCTTCGAGTGTGGAAACTGGCGTAAGCCTTAAATCTATCACATCAAACGTAAAAACAGCAAAATATGACGGAAGTAAATCACTTATTTCTTTCCCTTCTTTCCCTTCTTCTTCCCACTAGAACTGCTGCTTGGCTTTGGCTCCTCCGAGGAAGCTGTGATGTCTTCCTCTGGCACGATGATCACCTCGCCGCCATCACTCATCTCACTCTCAGAAACAGCACTGGTGCCATTGCCATTATCATCTGCCAGACCAGAAGCTTTTACGGCTGCTTCTCTGGCCTTGAGGGATCTAAACTTTTCACCTCTACGGGAACCAAGATCCTTTCCTGCATATGAAATGAGCGGGGTGTTTTTAATAAAAGCAGTTCAATACAAGCCCAGACATACATTGTGAGGTATACGAAGAGATACATCTGTATCTCCAACTGTTTGCTTTGGGATAGGGGACACAAAGAAAACAATCGTATCACCCTAACATTCATTAGTATCACAACTGCGTTTCCTGCCCGACCTATACCTCAGAGGCAAGGTAGTTCTATGCATTTGTTTTCATTTCCAATACGACTTTTCCTTGTCCATCCAAGTGACAAAAATAATAATTTAAAAAATAACTCACCAGTTGGACGAGGTGCAGGTTCGGGTTCTGCTGGTGTATTCCCTATTTGTCTTGACGATGGCATAACGCTTCCATTTTGGCCACCTGCTGTGGTGGTGACTGCAGATGCATCAAATGCCCTTCTCAGATACAGCTGCTGTGCTGTGGTGACAATATTGTTCGTCAACCAATACAGCGTTAACCCAGATGGGACATTCAATGAAAACCACCCAATCATCAGTGGAATAAATTTTAATATTGCCTGGCTCTGCTGCTGTGCTGGGTCGGCGCTTTGAGCAGGACTCAAAATCTTCTGACTGGCCCACTGGCTAACAACCAGAAGGACCGGCATGACAAGGTATGCTATTGTGTCGTGCCAACCTAGGGGTGGTGTGCCCTCAGGTCCTGGAACCAACCAACCAAGACCACCATTCAACTTTGTAGGCCCGGCCAGAGACGGAATCCAGAAGAATCCTTCAGTCAACAGCCCTTCATCAGCAACATTTGAGAGGGCCCGGTACAAACCGATGAAAACAGGTATTGTCACCAAAGCAGGTAGACACCCAGCAAGAGGGTTGACACCTGCAGTTTGGTACAACTTCGCTGTCTCTAACTGCAGCTTTTCTTGATCGTTGGCATACTTGGCTTGTAACTCCTTTACCTGGGGCTGTAATGCTTGGAGAGACAGAGTGCTCTGTACCTGCTTTGCACTTAAGGGATACGTAGCAACTTTAACCAAAAGAGTTAAGAGAATTATGGAGAATCCATAAGAGTAGGGTATGTGTGCTGCACCCAGTACATTGTCGATACCCTTCAGGACAGATTCAAATGAATCTGAAAAAATGGCGAGCCAGCCACCCTTCTTGCTGGCTGTGTCAGCAGCAGCTTCTACAGTTGTTGGATCTACAGCATCTGTAATGTCTGCAAGGAAGAGTGCCTTCGTGACAAGGGCTGCAGAAAGATTGTCCAAGAGGGAAGGGACATTAATGGGAAGAGCGTTCAAGGCAACGCCCCTGCTGTGGTCTGTCGGTGTGTGGAAGAGCAAATATATGCCAGGTCAGAGAGGACTAATCGAGATAAATTGCGATGTATTGTAATACTTACGGGTTCTCTTTCTCAAAAACCTAGAAGTATGCTGGAAAGCGTGCAATTGCGGCCTGCATATGCATCATAGGAAGTGATTGAGGCTCGTCATATCCAATTTCACACATTTGGGTCCTGTAGTTATGTCGCATTCTTACCTTGATATCCCTTGGCGCACTTGAGCGACCTGCATTATCCCAAATTCTATGACAATGATTGGATTCTACGCAAATAGAGCTTAGTATTACTCTCAGCCTATGTCCGAGGCTTTATAACGAAAGCATCAACGTAGATATATGGTTTGTATAGCAATCCTTTGGCAAAGATAGATCTATAAAGCCGATATCCTCTCAAATTGCTGTGGCCGGAAGGTGCTATTGTCTTCGGAAGGAGGTCATAGATGTTATTGAATTGGTTTTACGCCATATGCAATTTGAGTATTTGACCAGTTAGATGGCTTGGTACGATTGAAGAACGATGTTGAGACAAGTTACATAAAATCTCATCAACTCTATAAAGACGGTATACCGCCAATTTGAAAACACAACCGACATAATGAACACGAATTTACAGATGAGGCGCCAATATAAGATCCATCAACATAGCAAGCAATCGTTACATCGAGTGCCAGTCCAGAGACAGTGCCCGCTCTGGGTACCAACAGACAAAGGGCTGTTCCGGCACCCTCAACCTCAACAACGAGTTCAAGCTTCTTCAGACCCAGACTCCTTCCAATACAATGATTCAGATCCCACATACACGTCTCTAATACCTAAACAAACAACATTAAATCTGAAAATTAGAGCTTTGAAGTTTGCGGTACTTGATAAACTAGACACATTCTGGACTGCAGTGTTGCAAGTGCCACCTTTTAGCTTTATAGCCCCAGCTTATCAACTCATACTTCAGAAATTGCAACCAGTGTTTAGATTGCTAGAGAGTCTAAAAAGGAAATGGCTCAGGTGGTATGAGATGTACACTGATTTTGCCATGTATTCCACGCTCTTCGAAATTCGATACGCGCACGTATATGAGTATGAGCTTGCATTGTTTAGGAAATCGCCTAGGTTTCTGTATGGACTATTTCTCACTATAGTGTGGCAGGTATTTGTGCCTGTCAGTCTGACATTTGGACTCCTACTCCCACTCTTACTTTCATGGGTGAAATGGGATGTTTGGCACCACAGCCCTGTGTTTTGGGGTCTCTTGTTCACAGTTCCAATGAAATTTGTACCCTGGGTTAAAATTTGGTTGGTATGGCCCGGTCTACTTTAAGTAAGGAACAGTTGTAAATAGCATGATTCAATAACGAACATAGGACAACACAATGGGACAGTTATGGATTACCATTTTCATAACAATTATAGCCTCTACGTCATGTTCAGTAGGCAAGGCGTTGCAAAAGGAAGCTACGAGACAACTCCCTAGATTTAGCAAGGACTGGAAGATCTTGCAGCAGTATGTACACTCGAGAGTATGGTTATCAGGGCTCGCTGCGGACTTGGGCGGTGGCATCCTTCAAATATTTGCATTTGCCCTGGCACCTGTCTCTGTCGTGCAGCCTGTGTCTGGTATTGGTTTAGTTGGACTGTCAGTATATAGCCATCTCTTCTTAAAGGAGAAGTTGCAAAAATGGGAGTGGGCGGCAGTGGTAATAGCGGGCATCGGGGCGCTGGGCCTCGGCGCCACCAGTAGCGATGAAGGACAAACATCTGCTGGCCTACTGAGAATTCTTTCCGTTTTCTTTCTAGCGTCAATAGGAGTTGCGAGTTTTACAATGATTAGGAAGCGTAGGTATAGACAACAAAGGAGGCCAGGTGATAAAGCAACTGCAGCGCTGTATGGTCTCCAAGCGGGTGGTTGTTTTGGACTCTCTGCAGTCTCATGCAGGATAGGATTTGTCATGAGGGCCTCATCCAATGCAGCCATTGGATGGATGTGGCCAATATTTGGCCTTTCAGGCAGCATTTTTTTGTCTTCAGTAGGATTCATCCTCCAAACTGTTGGACTCAAGGAGGGAAACACTGTTATCGTCTGTACCTGTGCTGCTGTTGCCAGCATGGCAACTGGGGTGCTGGTAGGCATGTTGGGCTTGGGTGAACATTTGCCACCAGGAGGATTATCAACTTTTGTCAGGCTGCTGAGCTGGACAGGAGTATTCTTAGGAGTGGCTGTGTTGGCCAATGGTGCAGGGGGGTTGAAGGAGTTGGTGTCTGCCATCTTTAATTTCATTCCTGCAGCTGTGTGGAATGCCATGCCAGTGTCACTGGCGGTGAAAATGAAGACATGGGCAACACATCGGGTGGAGTTACCTGAGATATCGACAGGTTCAGGGGGAGCACTGGCTCAAGTCACGCTGCTGAAGAGTGGGGCATCATCATCCCCCCATAGGATTCGCTGAAAGTAATAACGTTCTATTTATTTAACAACTGCGTGAGAATGTGTCACATCTACAAACCATTTCAAGATAGACAAAGGAATCTTTTAAAAGACTACCAGACACTGACAGTAAAAGCAGTGCCGGTAAAACATAAAGTTGTGTTGAGATTTTGAAGCAAACAAAAGAGACTACCAACTCTCAGGTTGGGTTGGGGGGGTCATTCTTCAAGCTGCACTCTTAATCCAGAAGATATCACCTCATATTTTCTGATAGAGAATTTCTTCTTTCATTCTTTCTTTCTTTTTCTTCCTCCTTACTTACTCTGCACCACTTGGCTTGGCATCTGGGTTGAGGAACTTTTTAATCTCATCATACAGCACCAAGACGAAGGCCCCACCGGCCCCACGAATTACATTGGACCAGGCACCCTTGAAGAAGGCACGTGGGCCTTCGTTGGCAGCAATCTTTTTCCAGCAGTCCACAGTTCCATTGTATTGCCTCTCACCCCCAGCCTGCATCATCAGACGACGACGGACGGTATCGAATGGATACGACAAGACACCTGCTGCTGCGGTCACGGCTTGGGCAACTGCCCACTTTGCCACGAATGAAGCGTTGCGTTCATCCTTGAAGAGGACACCCTTGGCTGTGTCATAAAGACCAAAGTACGCCCCGCGGTAGACGATGATTCCCTGCACAGACACGCCGAACCCTTGGTACAACGCACCTGGTCCACCCCGCTTGATTGTCTTGGAGAGGCAGTCACCAAGGCCGGTAAATTCACGAGCTTTGTTAGCGCCCACATCAGCTGCAAGTCTGGTACGGGCAAAGTCCAGGGGATAGACAATGAGAAGGGAACCAGCACCTGCCAAACCACCAGATGCCAAGTTTGTCATAAAGAATGGCCAGAAATCAGTCTTAGGGTTATACTTGGGGAAAAGGCCTTTGATGGTGTCCTTAAAGGCAAAGTTGAATGCTTGCGTGGGGAAATAACGAACAACGTTTGCGAAGTTTCCACGCCAGAAGGAAGCGATGCCCTGTTCAGCAGAGACACGAACAAAGCAGTTCACGATTCCAGTGTATCTTGGAATCTCACCACTTTTAATCTTGGGATTGGAGTCCTGGGTCTGTAACAACAACTTGACACGCTCAATTGGTGCCACAGCAGTCTTGGAGAGAGCACCAGCTGTACCACCAGCCAACAAATCGATTATGAAAGCACCGGCACCGGGGCCTTCCTTTGCAGAGGGTACAAACATGGAATGATTGTTAGATGGAGTGTTAGTCATGCTGGCCTTCATCAGACCAGAAAGACCGGCAGATTTGTAAGCACTAGAGGACAGCATTGTTGATTAATGTGCTATCCCTTCCTGTGTGAAATTGTGAACAGTTCTGTGTGTCAGTTGTCGGTCAAAGGAGGATATAGTTGGAAGCGTGGAAACATAGCCGCAGCACTTCGAAACCCAAAGATATCAGGAGACAGATATAATTGGAAACAGTGGCTCTGAAGCAGGTTAAAGAAGGTAGCAACCGTAGGGCATTGGCGAGGCATGCAACAAGCGATACTAAACGATATCTCTCTGTATAAGTCTCATCTTTCATCAGGCTTTAAACATTTATAATCAAAGAAATAAGACTCGAAGCCTTGAACCGGCGATCGAGCAAAGTCTATAGATTATTTCTGGGAGATGTATCGGCGGCTACTAGGGATTGAAGTCTTACCTCCTCTCCTTCTTGGTGAGGTCTACACAGCACTTTTTAGTTGCTGATATCAAAATCTTATTTTTTGTGAGCTGATTTAAGCGAGACGGCATATCAACTGTTAGCCCCTCCTACGATCAAGGATCCAGTGTATGTAATGACAAATTCTGATGACAAATATGACAAGTTTAACAGTCCTCAGTGGAGCAACTAATCAATCTGTGATGATGTCCTTTGAGTCTGCAGACACAAAATGTGTCCTTTTTCCGTTTACACATCGACAACACTGAACAGCACTGTGGCAACAGCAATTGGAGCTTATGCTGCTTCTCAGTAGCCGCTGCTAGCTCATGAAACCCAATGAATGTCACGTGCTGATACAATGTCGCATTCAAATACAGGAGTAAAATGTCGAGACAAGATTTGTTAAAGGCGGAGACTTCTACTAAACAAGCTCCTCCCTATTCCTTACCGATTGATGACTTGCACAGTGAGGACGATGACTTGGAGGAACTCGCTGACGAATTATCTAGATTAGATGTAGACTCTGATGAAGATGGTGAAGATTTTTACACACCACGTGCTTCTCCAGCTTTGGAGGAACCTTGCTCTCATCCGCTCGACTTCACCCGCCAGTTCGAGCGAGTTGCTGTGGTGACCACTGCTGCTCCCCCATGGCTCACTGGAACTGCTGTAAATCCAGCCATAAGAGCTGCATATTTGCAGAACATGGGACATGATGTGACTTTGGTCGTTCCTTTCATTCCTCCAGCCCAGCAGTCTTCGATTTTCTCTGAGGGGATGGAGTTCCCAACACCCCCGGATCAACTTCCAGCCTTGATGGAGGCCATAGACAAGCGGGTAGATTTTCCTCTTCATGGACTTAAAGTTATATTCTACCCTGGGAGATACGATACGGTATTAGGCAGTATAATTCCAGAGGGTAATGTTCAAGAATATGTTCCAGAAGAGACAAACCTTGTCATTTTAGAAGAGCCTGAACATTTGACGTGGTATCACACTGGGAGGAGATGGACCAAAGCATTTCCTCACGTAGTAGGCATTATGCATACAAACTATGTGGATTACATATCTAGAACGGCAGGTAAGGCAGCTGCTGGTACCATTCAACAGCTGAACAGGTTTCTGGTCGGCCAGCACGTGCAATTGGCCATCAAGCTCAGCGACGCCGTTCAGACATTGCCAAGACAGGTGACCTGTTTTGTGCATGGTGTAGCTGGTAGTTTCTTGAAGACCGGAGACCAAGTGAAAGAGGCATCAGAAAAGCAAGAAACTTTCTTTACCAAGGATGCGTACTTTTTGGGGAAAGTGCTTTGGGCCAAAGGCTATCAAGAACTGATTGACATTTTCACCGCAAGCTCTGACGCATGTCTCAGAGCTGGTATTCCCCAGCCACACATAGATATCTTTGGCTCTGGGGCTGACCTTGCAAGTATCAAACGTGAAGCAGAGAGAAAGCAGTTGTCGATGACGTTCCATGGGCCCATTGACCATATGTCACCAGATATGAGAGAGTACAGGGCGTTTGTAAACCCCTCGACCAGCGATGTGGTTGCGACGACCTCTGCAGAGGCGCTCGCTATGGGAAAGTGGTTGATAGTGCCGAGACATGCTTGCAATGTATTCTTTGAATCGACATTTAGGAACTGTTTAGTGTATGAAAAAGAAGATGAGGCAACGTTCAGTGTCGCCCTCAACAGGGCACTGACCACTGAACCATACCCGCTGTCAGATGAAGAAAGGTCTGCTTTGACATGGGAAACCGCCACACAGCGGTTTGCCGACTGCACTGCACATGGTCTGTTAGGATACGAGAGAGCAGGCCGATTCAGAAGGGCAGCAGCAAAGACTGTCTACATGGGATACAATGCATTGATATCAGCCATAGAAGCAGTAAGAAGAGCCTTGGAAGCTCAGCAACGCAGGGTGCAACAAGAGCGGGAAATATTGGCTGTAGGAGTTGCGGCCTGACAACTCGGCTCCTCCCACCGAATGATGTACACTCCTAACTTACAAAATCAAACAAATAAATAAATAAAATACATGTCAAGTACTGCTATTATTCAGGCAACAAACGGCTGTGTCGAGAAATTCGGTGAAGCTTCCAGCGTCTCTTGATCTACGCATGTCTCCAGCCAGGCTTTCCACCCAACCATACCACCCTTCTTAGCCTCCACCATTCTCTGAATTTCCATAAGAGTAGAGTGATGAGGATCAAGAGCATGACTCCACCCTTCTAATACTAATGTTGTCACCACTGTTGAAGCAATGTGCCCAGGCAACGAAACTTTGTACTCCCTCACAGTTTCTAAAACATTAGCCAAGGCATCTGCCCCACTGCTGGTATCGTTCGGCTGGAAAATATTCGCTGATCTCAGGGTATCGAATGTTATTTCTACCGCATTTCTGAATCCTTCGGGGTCTGGACAGGATTGCTCCTCTCCTGCAAACTTCAACACCCAATCCGCCAAACACCGTCCATCCAATCTTGAGAAGGCCTCAAAAAGGCCAACCATGTTGATTTGATCATCTGGCGAAAGTCGTGTGGCCATACCAGCATCCAACAAGACTATCTTGGGAGTCTCTAACTTGTCCAAAGGAATTTGGAATGGAACACCAACGGAGTCCAAAAGGGATTGGACCCTGCCGAGAGCAGACTTGACCAATCGCCCTCCTTGGATGTCAACCGTCACCAAAATGTTGCCGGGGTGCAAATCGGCATGTATCAAATTGTCAAGGATCATCATATGCAACATTGTCCTGGCCCCCAATTGCGCCAATCTAGTGTTGTGAGGAGCTCCGGCTCCCTTTGCAACGTAAGCACTGATGTGCTCGCCTTTCTCAAAAGATTCCACCAGAACCGAAGGTGCGACCAACGGATATAGAGGCACTGGAAATGAAACATTTTTCGATTTTCTAAAATTGAAATTGAATGTGTGCAAATGCACAGCTTCTCGAGCCAAGTCGACTTGCTCTCTAAGTGGTGCTGCAAATTGCTCTAAGCTCTCTGCTAACCTTAACCCGCTGAGGGTTGGAACGAAGTCTGCTACCCTTGCAGCGACCATCATAAGCCCAAAATCTCGCTCAATTGATTCAGAAACGCCGGGATGGCGAACTTTGACTGCAACCAAAGTACCTTCATCCAGGCCAGTCAATCTAGCACCCGTGTCTGAGAGTTCGGCTCTATGGATTTGTCCGATTGAACCACTCGCGACAGGCGCCTCCTCAAACATCGAGAACAAGTCCTCTATCCCAAATCCAAAAGCTTCCGCCACTGCTACACGAGTATGCTTCAAGGAATGGGCTGGTGCCTGGCTATGCAGCTTCTCCAATTCACTGCAGAAATCTTTTGGAAAGAGGTCGTGGCGCGTAGCAGCCCACTGGCCCCATTTTATGAAGGCTGGCCCACCTATCTCCAATGTCCTCCGTAGAAGCCTCAGCCACTGTCGTCTAAATCTCTTCTCTCCTCCTGGCAATGCATGGATCGCTGCACCAAACGCTACAGGGGAGAACAACATTAATAGCCACAGTAAGCGTACAGTAACCGCAATGGCATCCATTATGCTCCGCCAGAGGCCACGCTCATTGTTGAGTTGATTGAAGGAGTGCTCTGCCTCCTCTGCTAAGCGTTCCTCTCTCGCTGTGATTGGCAATGTGTAGCACCATGCAAGTGGGTCTCTACGTGTCACTGCTTCAGCTGCCAGGAGGGACAATGCTCTTATATAATGAGGTTGCATTGTGTACAAGGCATTGATGATAGCGACGCGAGCATTGTATCTGGCCAGCCATTCAACAGATTGCTTATAGTATGACTCAATAGACGTCTTCCAATGATACCCCAGGCGTTGTTGATGAAGAGAAGAGTGTTGAGGACGAATGAGTGCATGTCTTAAGGTCGCTGTGGTTCTGCCAGATGCCACTACTCCTCCTACAACCGCCTCCGCCAATTGCTTTCGAGAGGCAAGCAGACGAGACAGGATGGCTGTCTTCCGCATTTCACTCTGGGGTTCAGGCCGAGAATGATTGAATGGTATGATCAAACGTCAACTTTGGCGACAAAGTGAAAGAAAACCTTCAAAAGTTCATTTAATATTTTGTGATTCGCTCAAGATTCGAATACACCGTAGCTGCCTTGTAAGCGAGAATATACCAATCCAAATGAACCCTTTTTAGTTAGAGAGAGAATTGATTGATATCTGTGGGGTCCTATTGAGAGGCGTAGATATGAAGCATATGGGCCGCTCTACAGTTTTCACGGGATTCTTCTCACGTTCTATCCGGACTGCCTCTTGGCTCCTGATTCACATGGCGAGGACGCCCTCGTAAGACTCGCCAGAAACACGGATGCGCCACCATTCTATGAATAACTACATTTCACAATCCAGGATAAAGTAACGGGTGCAAACCCTCTAGATTATATTAGAAGTGTCACTGAGATCCCGAGACAGTGCAAACATTAGTGACTTGTCTCACTTGTAATTGACTTAATACTCGAAAATAATTGCGACAGAAGCTCCCAAACCTCCTTTAAACGATCAAGTTCACTAAACCGAGGACATGAATTCAGTAATGGTTCCAGTTAATGTTAAAACGGTAGGTTTTCCTTGCTCATCCTCGTTTTACGCAGTACTAGTATACATTTCACTATAGGGACTGTTATCGTGATCGCATACTCCCCTTTTTTGCCTTTAACAGTTTGACTACCCTTGCTTCCGACTCTGCAGACGACCTCATTCAAGGGAGACCAGGATAATCATTTGGTCCGCTTGCTAGCAGCTTGCCAAAAGAAAGATGCATCAGACATGTTGACAAAGGAGCGTGCACTCGTCCCATTCTTCGATGTCTCAGAGACACAACAGTCTTCTGTCTTTGAGCCTCTCCAACAGAAAGCGAGGCATGGGAAAACCCACCGCAACGTAGAAAGCGAGTCGCAACAAAGTGGAAAGGCAGTCCTGAAGAAGGAAAATGCAGCCAATCAAAGCTCAAAACAAAGAAAAGGTTCAAAGAAGAATAACAGCACATCGACAGTTGATGCACTGAGCAAGCAAGAAGAGAAACAGCAACGGAAACACCACAGAGACCCCAGCTACCGCAACTTGGGTACGGCTACGGCCAGACCTCCATCACCACCGAGAAAAAGAGCAGAGGTAGAACATGCAGTTTCAACACCACAGCCTCCTCCATCTCGATTTGCAGGGCCTGCTTTTACCATTAGTCCAGGTCCGGATGCTCTGCCCATACCAACATCAACCCTGCTCACAGAAGACGTGAGGTCCAAGCTACTATTGTAGACGGAAATGCTGAGGCATGTTTCTGATCTACAAAAAGCAGGAGTACCACAATAATGCCACATTACATGTTCTTTCATGACTCAATAAGAGGACGACCCCTTTTCCCTGATGTGCATGCTGAGCGAGTATTAAGAGTTCAAATGCGCATGTCACAACACACCTGGAGGTTGTTATTGAGACGGATTTCAGTTTTTACTACCCCTTTTCCTAATCTTCTTATATGTACCAATATCAGGTCAGTATGGACGTTCTTTCATTGTATTTACTTACCTATAAAGAGCGCTCATGTGCATACGATATTTTTTTGGGCGCCAATCAAGTCAGACATGCTCCTGTGAGGGTTTGATGATTGGTGGCATAGCTGTCTCAATTTGAGAAGCAGCTCTCTTTGTGTGTGTGTGTGTGTGTGTGTGTGTGTGTATAGGTGTAGGACACCTACATCATCATTGCATTATTACAAGGTTGACAACATACATCACACAGAGAAATGACTTGCTCATCTCTGGCCCTCAATCGAGGTGGGAGATGAACATGCGTTTGCGAGGCTAAGAATGGAGCGCAAAAGTTTCATATGGCGGAGGTTTTTTTTCTCTTGCAATGTCTTTTGTAGTTAGTTTACACATTAGATGTCGTGTAAGTCACTTTTCTTTTTCACACCGATGGTATCACCGAGTGCTCCTCGCTTCAAGAGCATGATGAGTATAGGCACATCTGTCGAACCCCCCTCTTCGCGTGCCATCTTCTGACTGCATTCTTCAGTTGTGAAGGATGAACGTAATAGTTCCATAAATGTGTCTCTATTTTTTCTTGCTCTATCTGGAGGGTCTGCAAGGAGAACCCTTGCAGTGTCCGTTGTTTTCCTGAGGAGACAACTCAAGACCTGAGTTACAGGTCGTACTGAGAAGGTCTCATACAAAACATCACAACACAACACCATGTCATATCTCTCCATCTCCGAGGAAAGCTCTCTAGGATTCAACCAATTGTATAACTCTACACTGATGCTGCTCTTTGAAATGTTATTATTAAGTGAAGATATTACTACAGATTTCTGCATATGGCTGAGCACTCGGGTCTGGTCCTCTTGGGAGAGACAAGACATGAGATCTGCCAGGTCCAAAGTGAAGGTGTCACTGTCAACAACATGAACCCCATTAATCAGGGCGTTCAAGCAGATGCATTGGAGTGCCAATGGTTCTCTGTCTAGTAAAGTTACATGCTGAGCTCCTGCAAGTGCTGAACTCAGGCCAGCCAATCCCAAGCCTGCTCCGAGCTCTGCGATCCGTTGATTCGATACAAGGTTTGGACGTTGGAATATGTGCTCAGACGCACAGACAGCAGATGGCCAGGGAACTGTCCAATACGGATCTCTGTCTCCTTGATTCAGATTTATATACATGTCCATGACCTGCATGGTAGCCTCAGTAAGTAGTTAGTAGCAGACTTGATTGATTGAGGGGAAGGAAAATGAACAAGCATTGGACGTCGGAGAAGATTCCTTCCTGCAGAGAGGTGCTACGTACCTTGTCTGGGTCTGGCAGCACCAGCAACAATTCCCTGTCAGCCACATTTAACGTCTTTATACTCACAGGGATTTCTATGCCTAATCTAAATTCTCCGGTTTGATTGGGCACATTGTCGACAGCGCGACACATCGTGCGCTTGGCGCCATTTGGAATAAATTGCTTAGTTAAAGCCGGAAGATATCTCAGGGAAGTCAGTGATCTGAAAGAATCAAACGTTTTCATATTAAATCTTCTGTCCTTAAATAAATATTAGGATCATGTGCCTCCGATTTCTCTCAAGTTCAAGGGCGACGCCTCCCACCAGGTTGAGGTCTGCTCCGCCTCACTTTTGCTTTATAAAGCTGTTGTCCAATCTTTGCTCCTGGCATCTCTACATCATACCCATTGTCTTCTTCTCCACTTGCATAATCATCTGAATTGTAATGCTTCTGATGGTCAACCACCAGAGGTGCAGCCATTGCTGCCGCCTCCTTCAGCGCCCGGCGCTCGGCAGCTTGATCTTCTGCCACATCAGCCAGAGTCATGTGCTCCCGTGGTGACACATTAAAGGTAAACAAGTCATTTGCAGCTAATACTCGACACTTAGCACCACCACTCTTTGCTTCACTGATAAGAATTTCTGTATCACTTTTTGGACGGGATCTCCTCGTGTCGGTGGTGCCCGATGATCGATGCGAGCCGTATGAGTCGTACCTGGCACTGAAATGAGTGAGGACTAAGGTCTTAGCACGGATTGCACCGGCGAATGATCCAGCTTGCTCTGAAGTAGAATGCCCAGCTATCCGGGCCTTTTCCGCCATGTCAACATTGTACGTTGCTTCATGAGATAGGAGATCAGCACCAAATGCGGGAGGGCCGATGGCACGAGAGTCAGCTGTGTCTCCAAGAATGACTAATTTCCGTCCAGGCCGAGCAATGGCTTCACTTCCCAGCTTCTCTATCGCCTTTTCTATTGTGCCTCCTTTCAAAGCTCGCCACTCATTGCCCTCCCCACGACCATTGTGTACGAGCAGATGCGTAGGCTCTTCAAATATATAACCCCAGCAGGGAAGTCTGTGCTTCAGTTGAGCTGCTGTAATTTTCACTCTGGAATCTGATTGTGGAACACTCCATACTGCACCTTTTACAACCACTCTCCTTCCATCGGTTCCTTTTCCATATCGCTGCTGCACCTCCGCAGCCAAAGGACCAGAGAGCGGATACTTTGGAGGAATTACTGAAAATTGAAGCATTCCCGACGGATCAACGTTCCGCAGTGGAAAAGCTTTTGCTGCATCGATAACAAAGCCATGCACTTGTATGGGGGTAGTTAGGCTTAATGACCCTGCCTTGTATGCTCCTAGAAATAAAAGATGCAGTTCTGGAGGTCCACAGACAATAATAGGTTCCTTCTCCAGGTCCGTACCTCTCCTCAATGTTGAAATCTCTGAGATCATGCCCAGCAGCCCAAAGCAATGATCTCCATGCAGATGGGTGATCAGAAGATGGCTTATCCTCAAGGGATTTATTTTAACTAGTCGCATTTGATTTCTACTCCCTTCACCAACATCCACCATTGCAGTGGATGTATCATTCAGGTGAACCACCGTCCCACTCACGTTTCTTCTCCTGCTGGGTGCCCCGCTGGATGTGCCCAACCAAGTGACTGACATGTGATCTATCGCTGGTTCAGTTAGGGGCAGTACGTCTGATGCAGGATTGTAGGCGCGACTGGGAGACCATTGTGTCGCGGACTGTTGGGGTTCGATGGCACTGGGGGCGGAGGGCGCCTTAGTGAGTTCATACCATTCGAACAAACGAAGAACTAGGTCATTCTTCAACCCTTCCGTAGGGAGACCTATTTCTGAGAGTTTCTTTCTGAGATCACCAATTCTGAGGCTTCTAAGGTCGGATTTTTTCAATTGCCCCTCACGTATGAGGCTCTCTATGTGACAGGCGCCTGGTTGCACCTCAGAAGCGACAGCAAACAGTGGCCGGTACAGTGCAGGCTGCTCCGCTACTCTTTTTCGCCACATACTGTACTTAGAAAGGGTTCTAGGAGTCTTTAAGAAGTCAGGACATCCAATCCTGTTATAAAATAGCTTCCTGGCGCATTTCGACGTCGTGTTAGGATGCACAGGAGTATTCGCAAAAGTATTCATTCGGTATCAAACGAGCGACAGCATCAAGTTATTGAAGTTTTTACAGCTTTTTGCAATATGTCATATCAATGTAGCGTCGACTTGGCAATTTGCATTTTCATTCTGAATTCATGAAAACTAATTCCAGGTCCGGCAAAAATGACTCGTGCATTTTCATTGAATCAGAACATAATCAATTTGATCAAACGTTAGAACATTACACTTTGAGACAGTCAAGTGAAGTTGAGATTCTTTTTGGGCTGAAATAACCAACTGATCATCGAAATAGTCACCACCTCCTTAGTAACTTAGCGCGGCCGTAATTAGCTTCTTAGACACAACAACATGGCGAATATTGCGCTTATAAATAGCGAGGCAGCATCTAAAAATCCACTGATCCCTCTCCTCCGCCGAGCTCAGACTACCCTGGATCTGAGCGTCCCTCATGTAGGGTATCGGTGGCTAGCTCTGGCATGTGTGGCACTCATTTATGCACTTAGAGTCTATTTAATACAAGGATTTTATATTGTTACATATGCATTGGCCATATACAATCTCAACTTGCTTTTGGGCTTTTTAACGCCTCTGCACGTACCGGAACCAGATGCAGATGGGCCATCGCTCCCAAGCAAATCAAGTGATGAGTTCAAGCCATTCATTAGAAAACTCCCAGAGTATAAAGCCTGGCTAGCAAGTATGAAATCCGTCTTGATGGCATTCGCTGCCACCTTCTTTGCAGTTTTTGACGTGCCAGTCTTTTGGCCCATTTTGTTGCTCTACTGGTTTGTCCTCTTTTTTGTCACAATGAAGCGACAAATAGCTCATATGTTGAAATACAAGTATGTACCCTTTTCTTTTGGGAAGAAGAAGTACAACGCTACTAAAACAAATAAATAAGCAAGTACTATTAATACACAGTATGTAAGAAAAACATGTCTGTCGTTTGCAGACTATCCCTGCTTGCCTACAAAACTTTGTACACTTTATTGCCGCAACGGCACATGATGTGTGTCTGAGGACACCTCCAAGACACTTCTGAATCCTTCCTCATTGCTGTTATCATCTTCTCTAGTAAAACCGATTGGTCACCCAATAGCCATGCTATGGAAATGTGAGGTATAGGATCTCTATGGTATTCTGGCAACCCATGCAACTTGAATGCCCAATTGACTGCCGAAATTGCCCGTTTCAATATGTCGTCTCCTCCTTCAACTGTAGTCACAGGTAGTGCTAGAAATGTTCTTGTTCTCTCCTTATTTACGAGCACTTGAAGCCTAGTGCCCTTCTCCCAAACTAACAGGGTTGTCAAGGAGAGTTTCTTCAAGCTTTTTCGGAGGTTTGGCACCAAGGACGCCACTTGATGAATGCTCGCAGGGGTGGCGTGTGATAGGCTGAGGTGGTATGGGCGTTCCATGAATTCCAATGATGGAACTTGGGCTATAAGGGAGTGTAGAATGATATTTAGTCGTTTCAGGTCTGATTCAGATACATCTATTGGAATGTACACATGAACAGCAAAGGCACCTTCGATGTGAGGAAAGCTCCGGACCCTGCCTCGGTGGGTGTCCTCGTGCTGTGAAGGCAATACTGTGGCAGTTCCTGGCAATTGGACCTGTTCGCTGCAAGTTACTTTATGTGAGTTGTGCAAAGATGTTCAAAATCAGAACGATTGTCGCTTACCACCGCCTGGCTTCCGCAGCTGGCTCGCACTCAGATGAGGTATCGACATCGCTGGAGCTATACTGAGCTATGTCTTCCATAGCATCTTGTATCGAGATCTCTCATCTGAAAATGGCAGTGAATCTGTGAATATACGCAGTTTTGTTTACATTGCTCGGCTCAAACTGGTTTGCGATATTTTTTCTTCTCTGCAGATCAAAGCCCTCTCAATTCATGAATGTCTTCAAATCATACCTGGGACAATAAACAGCAGATTATGGCAGATGACGATGTTGCAGTGATTCAATTGGCCGAAAAGGTAAGACTCAATCAGATCAGATTCACAGGTGCCCTCTCATTCGATAGCTTGCAACCATTGCAGAAGCTTCTTCAAGCTTTGGAAATAGCATCTGAAGTATGCAAAGACCTATGTGACCCAGAAAACGCTACTCAAGTTCTACAGATGTGCTCTGAATTCGTGGAACTAGCCAAAGAGTCGGAGGCGCTCTTGACAGCTCAGGTAGAGAAAGGCAATTGTGTGCCCCTCCCCTATTCTAATAGTAGATACTTAGATAATTTAGAATCGATGTAATTATTACCAACACAGAAACATCTGATATATCATTGTAGGCACTCTGAATAATGAAAAAATACCAGTAAAACATAGAAAGAATAAAAAATCATCATACACTAGCATCTGCCACATGTCTTCAGGCAGAAGTTTCCATCGATCATGAAGCTCTGCTCGCAAGCCCCAAAGTCTTTCTGCTGTTGACAAGTCCAATACTCATCAGGCTGAGTGTCTGTGCAAGAGCTGTCAGTCACTGCTTCGGAGCTGGCAGTGGTAGAATCCGAGCATCTGCCACACGTCTTCAGGCAGAAGTTTCCATCGATCATGAAGCCCTGCTCGCATGCCCCAAAGTCTTTCTGCTGTTGACAAGTCCAATACTCATCGGGCTGAGTGTCCGTGCAAGAGCTGTCGGTCGCTGCTTCGGAGCTGGCAGTGGTAGAATCCGAGCATCTGCCACATGTCTTAAGGCAGAAGTTTCCATCGATCATGAAACTCTGCTCGCAAGCCCCAAAGTCTTTCTGCTGTTGACAAGTCCAATACTCATCGGGCTGAGTGTCTGTGCAAGAGCTGTCAGTCACAACTTCAGAGCTGGCAGTGGTAAAAGCGCTGGCCGTTGCAGAAGAAAAAATGCTGGATCCTTCAACGATTCCTCTATCCTCATACACTGGAATTTCTTCCTGCTTGATAGGCTGAAATCCACCTTGGGTAGCTCCAACATCATCAAATCTCTTAACGTAGATAGTATCCAAAGAGGCTGTGATCTCATCAGCACGGGGTCTGCCAGGTTCTGCTGGGGATGTACCATCCGGCGAGCTGGGAGCCGGGTTGGAGCTCTGGTAATCACAGGAAACCTCGCGAATTTCAAGCCCAATCATTCCATTGGTCTTACTGGCCAACTTTTCAAAAGCCCATACACTCAGATCAAGATGGGCAGTATAGCCATTGTCTCCACAGCACCATCTCGAGTTACTGAACTGGTTACCGGGATAGACACAAGGGCAGTTATCAACAGTTCGCACCACCAAAGACTTGCTGGGATCATAACAAGCAGAACTGCGGTCATGAGAATCGCCATAACCATCATATATAATGCCAGGTTTGCATCTGACCTCGAAGCACTTCCCGCAAGAGCCTCCGAATAAGCTGCTGGAATCAGCCATCGCTGCAACATCCCATCCAGTGTTGAGATCGGGAGGTAAAAAGCCAAAACCACAGGCGCCATCATGTATGGACCAACCGTCAAGGCCATAGAAAGTTGCTCTCCTGCAGTAATATGAGAAAAATAAGTAAAGAAACAGACATTTGTCCCCTCAGACAGACTGCAGACCCAAAAAGTGCTGACTCAGAAGAAAGGTCAGACACTCAGGGTAGATGAGACCTCAATTATCCCAGTTTTGTCAAAACTTACGCTTCCATCCATCCATCTTCAGCAAATACAGTGCCAAGAACACAAATCAATGTTGAAATTAGAACTTTTCGAACAATTGCCATGGTCGCAGATGTCGTGTCAAAGAACTCGGAACTCGAAAAGATGCAAAAGGAGTACGAAATATGTTACTCGCTTGAATGACGAGTAAGATTGAGAAGAAAACCAAACAAATGTTGATGATGACGGCTCGAAGTACACATTTGTAGACGTAGTCACACCCGCAGTGTGCACTCGTTAAAGCATTCAAAAGTGCAGATCAGTTGTGGCCGCCAAGGGGATAGAAAGTTGCGCCGGCTTACAATTGTCCGAATATGCACCCTTAGCTGCAGTTCGCGTTAAGTAATCGTTGTCAAGTGCAATGATACAGCGATTGTCGCGGCAAATCGAGTCTGTCCCTGCATCTTGTTAATGACTTAAAGCAGGGTGCACTGGAATCCACAGAAAGAAGAGATGTTCCAGCTGGCATTTGCACACTCAAAGAAGAACAATATCAGTCCAATACCTCAGATACCATTTCTATCTTTATTCCACCTCCATCCAAAATATATGTATTCTCTCCCATATAAGTTAACTCAATCCTCAGATGAAAGACAGGCACTCACCGTCGTTGGTTGCCCTCACTACAACTCTTTCCCCTTTTGGCCTTTGACCGAATTATTCGGCCATCTCTTGCATAGCAGGAGTTGCCAAGTTCACAATGGCCGGATCTCTCATATGCTCTCGCATTATGGCTGCAAGACCGGGCACTAGGACCTGTGGTTGACTCGCACCAGCTGCACTCTCGGATGCTTTGAGATTTGATTTCTCTTCAGGACAAGTTTTCTCTAGGCTTCTCCTCCTTGGTTGGAGAATTTTCTTAATATGGCTCTTGTTTTTGCCTTGCTGACAGAAGAAGCGATTTTCTAGAAGAGTGTTGTTGGGTGCCGCCAGATTTTCATTTCAAATCAGCACATCAGCGTCCGCCATCTATTTGTCATCTTCTGTTCTTTTCTATTTGTCCAGCTATAAATGTAGATCGCGCTCTCTGTACATCAAGCTTTGGGAATAAAAGGTGCAGCTCGGCTTTGCCTGCGGGGTCTTATTTCAACTCCAGGCCAATAGACTGTTGTTCAAACTTGCGCAGCTGCAGCCAGGGCGGGAAGATCACTCGTCACACTATGAAGCTCTGCAGGAGGACATATATACATACATGTTGACTTGCCTCTGGAGATAATGTAACTAGATGGCCTCTCTCACCGTTGACAGAACGGACGAATTTCCAAACGGCTTCGCAGAAGGGTTTCTTAGGGCTTCTTGGGATCCCGAACGAGATCACCTTCCAGAGTTGAAATGGCTTGCCGCTTCTTTCGGCTTCGTTGAGAATACTGTAAACTAGTTTAATAAGTTCTACAGATTTTTGTTAAATGGAAAAATGCGTGGCAACAGGAATGCGTCCACTTCCACTTTGAAAGGATGCCCAAGGGGTCCCCTTGTTCAACTAATTACACTCTCAGAAGAAACTTAAATGTGACTCCTTTTTTGGAGCTGTTTCTAAGTAAGCCTCACTCAGAGGCTCATTCACCTCTGAGAGATATCCTTCATCCAATCTTATGAGAGTTTTCCATGACTCCCTCTCAGACTCAGTCAGTTCTACAGCATTGAGTGCCTCGTCCAGTGACACTATCCCACGTTTTTGAGACCTGGCTGAAGAGCCTGACCCACCCAGCAAACCTCCCATCAGAGAGCCTAAATCAAGTCCACCTCCCCTCTCACCTCCACCACCAAGTAGATTCTCTGCCATCTGTTGCATAGCCGGAGATTTTGCCATGTCCATGATAGCCGGATTACCCATCATGCCTTGCATCAAAGCAGCAAGACCAGATGATGATCCTCCTCCGTGAGATGTCCTTGGGGCGGCAGCAACTGTTGTCACTTCAGGAGGGGCAAGAGATCTGAAATCACTAGATGATGGCTTCTTACTAGGCCCGGCTTTGTCCCTGGCAGGAAGGTTCAGGCCCTTCGTCACAACACCCTTTCTCCTCTCAGGAAGCATAGGGAGCTTTGCAGAAACTTTAGCAGAGCTTGGGGTGTTTTTCCGCGCCCCCCCGTCAGGAGTGGGGTATTTTGAACCTACAGTAACAGCTGGTTGGGCGGTATTGGAAGTATGAGTACCGTGTTCTTCAGCATGTTGACTTTGGAACACCGGGTCATAAATGGATGCATCTGATATGAATGTAGTCAATTCATTCTCCCAAGCAGAATCTATATATTGCTTTGTATGAGTCAAAACATCAGAGACTTCTTCCTCACAAACACCTGTAAACTTTCTCCTCACATCTTCAATGGTAAAGTCATCGACATGCACAGAATGGATGTGAGTGTGAACATGCTGAGACTGCTCAATCTTCAGCACAGTATATATGTCTGGAAGCATTTTTGTGACGGCACACATATGTTCAAACATGTTGCTATGCAATACGCAGCACATGAAACCCAATCCTTCTGCAAAACTCACAATTTCATCGTGCCTGTGCTCAGGAAACCCGAACTCTGACAAAACGAGTCTCAATTTAGATTCCAGACTGCTGGGGAATTGAGGTTTCTGAGCAGGAAGGGGTCCGCATAGGTTCATGAGATCTGGACGAGTGTGAAGAACGCTGATGCCAAATAAAGACGTGATCTGTGGAAGCAAAATGGAAAATGATTCTCCCCAATTCTCCAGGTAGTTCAAGTGGCACCGGGCATATATCATGATATTGTCATGTACAATCCTGGCCAACCAATCTGCCAATGTTTGCCTCTGTCGTCCTTGTTCTCCATGAACCATTCCACTCACATCACCCATCATTTCCTCCAGCGCCGAGAAACAGAATGCATAAGGGATTGTGTTGCTGAGAGCGGCATTCACGAAACGATGGCTCATGTTCAAAGCCCTCGGCACTCTATCAGCTGGCAAACCAAAATGTTGCAGCATGTAAGCCAGAGCTGCTCTTTTGCTCTGATCTGCAAGAGGTCTGATATCTCTACTAAACTTGGGTGGAAACTCGAGGCCGTTGAGCTCTGGTGGAGGAAAGAAAGCACTACCAAGCACGCCACCCAATGACTCATTCCCTGGCTTATGAGGAATGGTTAATGATGAAGATGTTCCAGTTGGCGAGGGCACAGTTGATCCAGTAGGAAAGGACCCAGCGTTTTGATTTAAAAAGCCTCTAACGATTCCTGACATTCTGTGGGAGTCCGCACTGAACGAAGGGGAGGGATGTCCGGTCAGCTGAGATGGCTGCTGTTTATTAGAACTAGAAGGTCCATTCATTGGGACGTGATGGACCACATGGCCTTTTTCTATATGGCATTCCGCCAATGTCTTGTTTCCTGGAAGCTCTCGTCCACTATATAAGAGGCGCTGCCGCTGGGGTGGGCAGTCCAGCCTAGGTTCGAGGAATTCTTTGAGTTCCAGAATTGTTGTCTGAGGGGAACCACAAAGGGTGTAAGTCGATAAAATGTAAATGATTTTGAGGGAAACTGTCTGAGGATAGTGGCGTACCGTGGAAGGAAGGGTTATCTCGTGAGTTTCGCCAGTGATTGCACGAACTGAGAAAGTAATCGTAGACCTTTTGGAGGCAGAATCCAATGGTGTCAACATTTCACTTTAAGGTCCAGTTTATACAGGATCAAACTATACAGTTTCAAAAATTGGAGTTGCAGTATCATTGAATGTCTTGTGCGCAACAGCCGAGCTTCTTTGGGCCATTGCTTTCGTCGACTGCAGTCCAGCTGGCTACGTCTTCTCTTTTGTCCTTCAGCATTGACACCCTTCGTATCCATTTCTTTTATATTTTGGATGATATATTGAGTCTAAATATATTAGCTCGATGAATTTGCAAAGTTTGCGAATGAGGCACTCCAGGGCAGCCAATCCTCTATCATTTAGACAATCACATGGTCGCAGCCTGCGTTTGATAAACACAAAAGTCTCAGCAATGGCGTCTGCAATTGAACCTGAAGAGGTATGAGTATATACAATAATCAATTTCTCAAAGAAGTTTGCACCTCACCACATCTCACCAGGGAGTCTCCATTCGGAGGCGTCCACCTCAAGGCATTGACAAGCAACCCTGTGGACCTGTCGATTTTAAAATCCCAACTACTGATGATAATGTACCCAGAAATATTCTAGAAGAAATAGTATGGCATAAAGCAGTGGAAATAGATAGATGGAGGCAGTCCGTGCCTTTGGGCCGGCTCGTGGGCCGGGCAGCGGCAGCCCCTGCCGCCCTTGACTTTATTGGTGCCCTTAAGTCTGCAGCAGAGAAGACTGGGAAGCCAGGACTCATTGCTGAAGTTAAGAAGGCCTCTCCTAGCAAAGGTGTTCTTCAGCCAAATTTTGACCCTGTCAGAATCGCTCAATCCTATGAAGAGGGTGGAGCGGCATGCCTCTCAGTCTTGACCGATGCCAAATTTTTTCAGGGAGGGTTTGAAAACCTCCAACTCATTAAAAAGGCCGGAGTGAAATGCCCTCTTCTGTGCAAAGAATTCATAGTTGAGGCGTACCAAGTTTTCAAGGCAAGAGCATACGGTGCGGATGCCATCCTCCTCATAGCCGCGGTACTCCCCAATTCCGACATGAATTATTTAATCAAAGTGGCACGTAATCTCGGTCTCACTTGTCTCATTGAAGTTCATACTGTGGCAGAATTGGAAAGAATGTTGGCATTGGAGACACTTGATGGATGTATGCTGGGTATTAATAACCGAGACCTCCAAACCTTCAAAGTTGACCTGGTGCGGACGAAGGAGATCATGGAAAGTGCTGCTGGTCAGGAGGTAGGCAGGAGAGGATTGTTAATGGCAGGTGAAAGTGGAATTTTCACACCTGAAGATGTAGCATATGTTGCAGCAGCTGGCTGTGGAGCTATTTTGGTTGGAGAGTCACTGGTAAAGCAAGGTGACCCTGCCGCAGGGGTCAAAGCCCTGTTAGAATTAAATTAGGTTTTTGAATTGACTTCTAAAAATAAATAGACTGTAAGCAATTTTCTTTACTTTCGCCAAGATTGCACGCTACCTGTCGACAGCCTCTATTTCATTCTCACTTTTAGAGTGTTGTTGCACTGCCATTGCCTCCTTGATGGCTTCCTGAGCCGCCACTGCGCCAGCTCTCTGCGCATCGAGCGATGACGCTGTAGTGTCTGCACTATTTGTACCCTGAGCTTGCAGTGCTGGTGGTAGTGACGAATGGTCAACAGACGGAGGTGGACTCCTACTACTACCACCCTGTGTCGCCGCACAATCGAACCTAAACTGCCTCCCTTCATGCTGCCCATTCTTCACAAAGTGCTCCCATATTTGAGAGTGTGCCCATTTCGGCAAATCCGGGTTTCTCACCTTGTAGAATTCATAGTCGAAGCATGCATCTCCTTTGGCTCTCATTCCTATTATCTTCACCTCTCTCAGATAGGCCTTATTCTTCACATATTCGTTTGTAGTGATGTCCTCTTCTTCCTCCATAATCCATTTACTATATTTGTCAGCGACCGTGGCTGCAGTCCAGTTGGCATCCAGCAAAAACTCTTTCACTTTAATGAACATCACCTCAAAGGGGCTGATGTTTATGCCATCATACATCCACTCAGCATAAGGGTTGTATCCAGCATTACACTGCCAATTTCGCGTGTCTCTCCAGTCGAGCCCTTGATATCTCACCATCAAAGAGTCTATGTTGTATCCTGCATTCAATACAGCAGCACTACTGCCCAATTCTGCATACCAGATGGCGTCATGCAATTTGTGATAACATTTCAGCACTCTAGGATCTGATTTGAGTAACTCAAGGCCGATCTGATCCATAGCAACTATGTAACTTTGAACGTGTGGATTTTGACGATGCTCACCAGTCAGTACACCATCTTTCCAGCTACCCTCACATGAAATAGTTGCCCCGACGAGCTTGTTCTCATCATTTATTCTAGATGTAAAGGCATGGCTCCAATGCAATTCTGATGGCCAATAGGAAGGTAAAAATGGCCCCCTGATTGAAGAATTCAGGAAAATGATGTACTTGTATGAAGAGGTATCAACTGCTCCAGAGTTAACTGCCCATCCAAAAGTGCCCCAATCAAAGCAGTCATTGACATGCCTGATAATTCTGACATTCTGGGGAAGTGAAGGGGGCAGTACTGTCTCTCCTAGGATCCCCTCTCCTTCTTGCATTATGATGACATAGTCCATCGACCCATCATCTGCGGAGACACCTTTTCTGAGGAAGAAAAGCAGATTGGACTCGTATTGCTTATCTGATTTGGAATACACATACAGAACAAGTGTTCTACCTCTCAATGTTGCTAGGCTTTGTAGATAAGCCATACTACTTCCCATCACCACCGATGGAGTGGAGGTGGTTACTCCCATCGTCCACACAGCATACACCAGGAATATGCCTACCACGCAGATGAGTAAAGGTAACTTAGATGATGGGCTACGCCAACTGGATCTTCTCTTTCCTTTCCCATTTGTGTCCCCCAGTTCGATACAATTGCTAGGATGCCCATCATCATTTGATACAGGTACTAGCCTGGTATCAGTGTATGCTCGGATATGTTTCATAGAGGTGGTTTACCGCTTGTGACTCAAGGTCCGGGAGAAGTAATAAAGGTATCTAAACATATTATAATAAGCAACACAGTCTGATTAATGGCGAGTTATTCAGGTAAGAGACTGACAACGGTGTATGGAAATCTGTCAACAGAATTGAACCAAATATGCTAGGGATACATAGAAGGCCACTCTCTTTAAGACAACTATTAAGAAGGGCATGAAAGCTTGGGAATCGCCAAGCTATCGTTAAATACAACATTAGTGTTAGACCACAGGACTCCTTTTGGTGAAAGGACTCCCTTTGCAAAGAGTCGGGCCTGATGTGAGTGTTTCCTGGGTCAATCCCACCCTTCCATTTCTGCCGTCTCCCGCCATCTGATACAGTAGAAATTATGGAATGCCACCAGAACTATTCTCTTTCGATCGTTCAGCTTACGTATTAAAGGTAAGGATAGTGCGGTATACAAGAGCATAGAATTTTACTCTCTTGTGAGGCACCGCTACTCCGATGGCAGTGCACGTGTTGTTTCGAATAATAAAAGGGATATCATTCATTGAATCGCAATGGCATCATAGTCTGGTATTACTTGGACGGGCAAGAGTCTTAGAACTCTCCGTGGCTACAATATTTCGTCGGTGATGGCGTTCTCATCCTTTTCTCCGAGTGTGCAGGAGCATATAAAATGGTGCAAATTGGTAGAAAAGCAAGTGTAGCACCCAAGAAGGGCAAGAAGGCTTTGACCTTTGTCATCGACTGCTCCAAACCCGTCGAGGACAGTATCATGGAAATTGCCCTCTTTGAAAAGTTCTTGGTAGACAAAATAAAGGTCGATGGTAAGACCGGTGTTTTGGGAGATAATGTTAAGGTATCCAGGGAGAAAAGCAAGATCACAGTCACCAGTGAGGTACCCATGAGCAAGCGCTACCTCAAGTACCTGACAAAGAAGTTTTTGAAAAAGTACAACGTCCGCGACTGGCTTAGAGTCATTGCGTCCAACAAAGATCGCTCAGTATACGAGTTGCGTTACTTCAACATTGCTGACCAGGGTGAAGATGAGGATGATGTGGAGTAAATGATGCAGTTTTTCCTCCTAAATATAGAAATTCAGCCTTGTAAAATCACTGTAGGTTTTCTGTTTACACAAACCAAACACATGACGAGAGCAATGAAAAATAGCAGCGATTAGTATTCAAGAATGGCATCAAAACAGCCTCTTTATTTAAACATCACTTCTCGACCAGATACAGACAAATTTTTCCAGTTTGTACACACATATGGCAACAAAATTTTATACTTTAATGGCAATCTTTGCCAGGATGCGTTTTCCATGGGGGGTGCCACGCAGTGCAGGAAGGTAGGGCCTCATTGCCTCCACCAACTCAGCATGCAGACTGCCACTGGTCACGCTAAGCGAGCTCTGCATGACATAATTAGCATAGGGATCCTGCAACAGTCTGCCCAAAAGTGGTGAGTTCATGAGCTCAATCACTACTTTTTCTCTCTCTTCATTTAATCCAGCTCCTCCCAGTTTAAGACATTTCTCAACAACATTTGAGCTGAACTTTTGAGTAGACAGCTCAGCAAAATGGCCTTTAAGATTCCTCATGACCATCGTGCTTGTTTCAGGATGGCCGAGCTCCAATACATACTGCACCACATAATTGCCAAAAGGATCTTGGCTCAGTTGAAGACTGTGCTGGGCGATGTGCTCCACCAAACTCAGCTTTTGAGCATTCGTGGCGAAATCTATACATCTCTGTAGTACACAGCAACCATGTCTGTGAGTTGCAATATCGAGGCAATTTTCAGAAGCTGAGTCATATATAAATTGTGCATCCTCTGGGCTTAGCCTTTGTAAGCATCTCTGTACTACATGATTGCCATTCAAATCTCTAATCATGGCCACGATACCCGGCTTTAAAGCTTCCACTACAAAACATACTTGCTCCCTCGAAGTCAAAGTCTCTATCAGCTTTTGAACTGCTCTTGTGCCATGGGTGTTGAGAGCTACATTGATGAGCTCACCATTCTCAGCGATCGCTTTTATGATTTGTAGACGTTGCTCTTCGGAACATCTATCCAGTAATTTTTGGATCAGGTAATTACCAAAGGGGTCAACCATCAACTCCACCAGATTATCCAAAATTTCTTGGAAGACGGATGAGATGGCTGCTGGCCCTCCTTCATCAAACTTCTTCTGCAGGAAACGACAGCCATTCTGATCCTGAGCGGTCTCCACCACCTTCCCTTGGACTTCCTCCAGAGACTGGTATTTGCATGGAAACGCAGCATCGTCTTCATCGCCAGTTCTATACAGCCCTCCTCTGACGCGTGGCTCTTCAGTCCGGCGACCTGGTCCTGGATTCCTTCTACTGGATCGCCTGTCATATTGTTGTTGATCGTATGAGGGCTGCACACGTCCTCCCGAATTTGCAACTGCCGCGGCAGCAGCCGCGGCGGCGGCAGCAGCCGCTGGGTTTCCCTGCATAAATCCTGGGTTCATAGCCAGCTGGGCTGCTGTGGCAGCTGTCAGCATGTTATTTGTACCTCCCAGTTGACCAAGCATATGAGCCAATTGAGGCATGTGACCTTGACTCAGTAATAATTGCTGTTGTGCTTGCTGCTGCAGAGCAGCTTGATAGGCCGCCTGGTATGCGGCTTGGTATTCCAAAGACATCCCAGCCGGAGTATTTACATTA
This sequence comes from Axilococcus clingmanii, assembly GCA_019693495.1. NCBI lineage: Eukaryota > Viridiplantae > Chlorophyta > Chlorophyceae > Chlamydomonadales > Chlorococcaceae > Axilococcus > Axilococcus clingmanii. The sequence continues at coordinate 28,439 of JAAMXV010000610.1, forward strand.
GCTTGCGCATGTAGAGCTGCTGCCACAGCTGCGTTTGTTGCTGCAGTCAGCTGTGGAGATGGGGCTGTCGGTGGAGGGGAGTGGCCAATTGG
>JAAMXV010000611.1:0-77770 GCA_019693495.1 Axilococcus clingmanii
CGTTGCAGCGGCACAGATGATATCCAATATTTGGCACCAATTCTTCTTTTCATTATGGCAATCTCTTGCAATAGGGCACATCATATCACATCATATCACCCCACCACTGCGCTACAGTTGTTCCACCATGGCGCCTAACTTCTGGCAGGTGTTGTTTTCCTGAGCTCTGGGCGCTTCTTCCTTTCCACAACTCTAATGAGGCCTCAGGCCTTTTCCTATACTTAGCTGGGGCTCCTCAAGTTTCCCACAGTGGATGTGTCATATCATGGAAAGATTCTCTGTCTTCCTTTCTTTCCCACTCTCCCTGCCATTGACCTGAAAATACTGAGCAATACAGAGCTCGGCTTCATGGACATGTAAAAGAAGTTTTATCTGGAAATTTGGCTATACCAAAAGCTTCGACATTCCTTCGGAAGAAACAGTTGTATGAATCTGATGTTCGTTGTGATCTGACATATGAAGGCGAGCCCTTTGCTTATCTTTACAATTTACTGTTTTCTCTTCTTAAAATCACAAGCACTGGAAGACAAATGTGGAGTCGACTGCTCCAGTTTCCGGTCTGACAGCAACCTGTACAGTTGCTTGTTCACTCACTTTGCCCCTGGGCAGCTTGTCCTTCCCGGTGTTTCTTCCGGTGAAGGATACACAACTGCGAGAACTATGTGGTCTGGTAGAACTGCGCTCCCAGCTGCCGTCGTCTATGCAACCTCGACAGAGGATGTTGCTGCTGCTGTGGAGTGTTCTTGGAGGTTTGGGTTCTCAGTCTCTGCCGCAGGAGGGCGTCACTGCTTCCAAGGCTGGAGCGTTGTGAGCGGCAGTGTCACAATAGACACGTCTCAAATATGCTCAGATCCGCTCATTGATGCTGAAAAGTTGACCATACGAATCGGAGCTGGCTGTACCAACGCTATACTCTTGGCAGCAGTGACTGTGAGTGGGATCCCAGGGGCTATGAGCGTCCTGGGATCTTGCCCCTCTGTGGGACTTGTTGGGTATATTCTCGGTGGGGGACAAGGGGACATATCGCCTTATGTTGGCCTGGGCTGCGACCAAGTTCTAGAGCTCAAAGCTGTCCTCTATAATGGCACTGTCATTACAGCAAATCGAGAAGATCATCAAGATTTCTTGTGGAGCAGTTGCGGAGGCGGCCCGGGATTGGGCGTGATCACTGAGATGCTGCTCAAGATACACATTGCTCCTGATCCAAACCGATTTACATATCTAGGGTTTGGATATCCATTGGGGTCAAAGGCTCTGCAGGGCATAGTGAGTTTACAAAAATTTTTGACCAATGATGGCAACACCAACAATCGAAAGTACGGCGGCGGTGCATCCTTATCCTCAACGTCCTTCAGTGCAGGGCTCGTTTATTTAGGAGGCTGGCAGGACGCCATTGCCGGATTGAAGGATGCAGGTCTGCTCAACACCAATCTCTTATCACAATTGCCCAGAAAGTATGAATCTGTACAGCTACAAGTCAATTTTGTTACTCAGGCGAGCAACAACGCCGGCCTTTTTCCTGGTGTTCTGGTCAGAGAGTTTCCCAGTTATGCTTATGTAGAGGCATTCCAGATCTGCTCCTACTTACTCAGCAGCAGTAACACTGCAGTATTCTGTCCTTCTTTGAGTCTTGAATGTATTGAACCCCCTCCTTTCATATGCGATGACAAGAACACTTTGGATGCTGTTCTCCTCCAAGCGGGAAACCGTTCCTCTGAACTCAATGTAGCAATTAGTCCTCTGTGGACTACTCCTGGAGTCCAATACCTAACGATGTCCACTGGAGGTTTGATGATAAGAGAGATGCCAACACAAGGGTGGGATGAGGTCGTAAAGTATATCTCCAGCAGCCTTAGCACACCAATTGACTACTGTTTGATGAGACTTGGACTAAACCATTTCACTCATGGTGCTGTTGGGGATGTTCAATGGAATGCTACAGCTTATCCTTGGAGAAAGGAGACACTATTGCTGGATTATGGTTCATACATAGCAGTTGATCCACATGGAGCTGTTGCTTGTCATGATTGGACGACCACATTGACAAACATTTTGTACAAATACATTCAACCCAAGGGTTACATAAACTATATGGGGGCCCCTCAAGAGAAATGGAGCCACTTTTATTTTGGAGATAATTACCCTCGGTTAAAGAATATCAAAGCATGCTATGATCCGCTTGATGTATTTGGTAAGCCTTTTACTGTGGAAACAGGAGGTACGTGTGGTCATATTGAGATGTCGCCACCGCAGGAGTGCACGGAATCTCCAGGTGAGGACGGTGATGGGAAGAAGAGCAAAGGCGCTGCAGTCACTACGTCACTTCTCGGAATTACTCGGAATTTTGTACTGCCACTACTACTCATTTAAGATGCAGTTGAGATGGTTAAATCTGTGAAATAGTCCCTGTTGCCCAAAGACGCTCTGAGAGTGAAGGGACAGGCAATGTAGCAAATAGGCAGGGTGTCGTTCAAGCCAAAAGGATCCCCATCCAAAGTGTTCAGGATGTAACACATCAGTATGGCATTTTTCTTCTTGTTGTTCTTCTGCAAAACTACATTTCTAAATGCACTAATCTAGGCAACCTCGCATTTGAGCATCTTAAGTATTTCTGTGGCATCTCATCTGAATGGCGACCATTGAAGTGCGGCTATTGCAGGATATCAATTCAAGAGGCCAGATCGACGACTCTGGTGCGTATGCAGCAGAAATTGGCATTGATCACAATGCGTTGGTGGGCGTCATAAAGAGTTTGGTCGCCGATGAGTTAATTTCCGAGCAGGTATGACACCACTCCCATCCGCACCAAACTTTGAAGTCTGACACACACACATACACACAATTCATGGTTTACAGGTTATCAGTAACTCCAGGTGGAATATCACTGAGGAAGGGAAGAAGTTGCTTGCAGATGGAGCATCCTATGAAGTCCAAGTATTCAATGCCGTGGGCGACAGTGGCATGCCTATGGCCGACATCAAGGCGCTCCTTGGCGAGAAAGGAGAGCTAGGGTTCAGAGCAGCAATGCAGACTAAATGGCTTGCGCTAGATAAGAGTTCTGGGGCTCCTATAGTCACTCGTAAAGTTGCCTCTGTTGTGGACTCTGTATTCAATCAGCTGTCAGCCATTGCACAAGGTAGCAAGGAGTCAGGTCCTTCTGATCCAGCAGCCACTGCTCTCTCTAAGCGCCGCTTACTTTCTTTGGCATCTTGGAAGACATTCAAACTTGAGAAGGGCCCACATTTTGCATTGGAAAGAAAAAAGGCTGCCACAGATGTCACATCAGAGATGTTGACCAAGGGAACCTGGAGGACTGAGAAATTTAAACCGTATAATTTTGAGGCTTTGGGGCTACCATTGAGCGGTGGACATTTGCACCCTCTTCTCAAAGTACGTACTCAGTTCAGGCGAATCTTTGCTTCAATGGGATTTGAAGAGATGCCTACCAACAACTATGTCGAGAACAGTTTCTGGAACTTTGATGCCCTGTTCCAGCCTCAGCAACACCCCGCGAGGGATGCGCATGACACTTTCTTTTTGCTGAAGCCAGCATACACACCTTGTTCTAAGTTCCCACAGGACTATGTGGAAAGAGTGAAGAAAACACACGAAGTGGGTGGCTATGGATCGGCGGGGTACGGCTATGATTGGCAGATCAAAGAGGCAGAGAAGAATTTGCTGAGGACTCACACAACTGCAGTATCATCCCGTATGTTGTACAAACTGGCGCAACAGGGGTTCCGACCCGCCAAATATTTCTCAGTAGATAGAGTATTCAGAAATGAAGCAATCGACCGAACACATTTGGCAGAATTCCATCAAATTGAAGGTCTTATCTGTGACGTAGGACTCACATTGGGTGATTTAATAGGTGTTTTGGAGGAGTTTTTTACGCGCCTGGGTCTCAAAAAGCTCAGGTTCAAACCTGCTTTCAATCCCTACACTGAACCGTCTATGGAAATATTTTCATACAGTGAAGAGCTTGGAAAATGGATGGAAGTGGGCAATAGTGGTATGTTTAGGCCTGAAATGCTACGACCAATGGGTCTGCCTGAGGGAGTAAACGTAATTGCATGGGGTTTGAGTTTGGAGAGACCTACAATGATATTGTACGGCATCGATAACATCAGAGACTTATTTGGTCATAAAGTCTCGTTGACCATGGTCAGGAAGAATCCCATTTGCAGGCTGGGTTTTTAGAGTTCCGTTTAAATTACAATTTTACAATTGAGGGGCGCTTGCTAAGAAAACCTTTCGAACAGCTTGTAGACCGCCATCAATGTACACCGCACCCAATAATGCTTCATATTGTTCAGCTAAGATTGAATCTGGGATGATGTTATTGTGCTGTGCTAGGACACCCTGTCCAACGACTGAAAAACGTTCCAGACCTAGAGTCTTTGCTCTATGAAGGCAGTGTGCCCTAGGCACTAGTTCTTGTCTACGATTTGTGAGTTGAGCTGTAGATTTCCCAGTGAAGGTGTCGGTATTTGATGCAAATATTTCAAGGAGTGCAAGCTCTGATGTAATTAGACCTAATGCTGAGTCACCAATCCATGCAAGTGCTGAATAGTCTGCTTTTATTGTTGTAGCCGAGCCATGAACACAAGATAATGCTAGTATGGGCATATTCTCTGCTTTAAATGAATGTCCCATTGCTACTTGGAGTTGGTGCAGCGCTGCGGCGGTGAGCGGGTTTTCAAAACCCAAATCATCCCGGGCAATAAATTGCGCATTCTGCACCGAAAGCTTTAAAAACCCTTCTCGCAATAGTTCTTGAATATCACCGCTATCATCTGAGGACATTGCCCGTTGAATTGTATTGTACGAAACCATCCGTTTCTTGTGAGTCAACAAGTCAGACAAACCCCTGTACGCCCAAGATGTTGAAACTCGCCAAGAGTTGCCTACTGAACATAACATTGCAAACCATTATAGCTCGTTTGCCTTCTCAGTGGAATATGCGAGCAGAGGCTTTCCTTGCCGAGTCAGCGGTATATGCAAGTTCATTGGGTTGGAGACAGAAATGAGGGAGGTTACAGGTGGAAGGTTTGCATATAGAGGCTACAAATGAAAATGGGTATTGGCATGCCACTACAGTCACAAGCTGGGATGTAGCCGCGTGGAGGCATTGTCAAAGTACTGATTCTTCTGGATGCCTTCACCGCCTGGGATTTAGTTGAGGCATCCCACGGAAAGATATCATATTTTCAAAATTTAATTACTAAGTTGTGAGTTTGAGAACATGAAATTATAGAGTCCTGCATACGGCCCACTGTCTGTGCACGTGACGTCGGTAATCGAGCGATCAATGTTAGCTCTCGCAAGTTGTGCTCAGAGATATTATCACCGGCGATCAATATCCTTGAGAACCTCGCACAACAACAGTTTGATCATGGGAGATATGTCTCCCACTTCTTCTCCCTGGCACACCCCTGCTGTCAGTCTCATCCACCACACTGCGAAGCAAGCGGTTGTGCAGTCCTTACAAAGGGGTAGAGCTCTTCAAGTATCACTCCATCCGGACTCTAGTACTGCAGATGAGGAGTCTTCTACTTTGGTGAGAGAGGAGAGCCGTCATGCACCACCTGTGGGTCATAAAAGGTGGCGATATATAATAGCGCTCACTGCCATCGCTATTGGCATTTGCTATGCTGACAGATCAAACATCTCCACAGCTATCATTCCTATGTCTGATGAGTATGAATGGAGCACTCAGAGCCAAGGCTACGTACTATCTGCATTCTTTGCTGGCTACCTCTGCACACAACTCATAGGTGGAGCTTTATCGGATGCCTATGGCGGAAAGGGCATACTGATGGTGGGGGTCTCAATCTGGTCCCTGACCACATGCCTGACACCTTTCTCAGCCTCCCTAGGTCTTCCTACTTTGCTGGCAATGAGGATAGCAATGGGTTTAGGTGAAGGAGTTGCGTTTCCTGCTATTCATGCCATCATTGCAAAGCACATTCCCCCAGAGATGAGGAGCACTAGCGTGGCGATAGTCACGGCATCATCATATGCTGGTACGGCGATAGCTTTTGCTGCTGCTCCTTATATAATAGAGGGCATGGGATGGCCTTGGGTATTTTACATCTTTGGTGCGTCAGTAGTACTGTGGCTGCCCTTCTGGATCCCCCTAGCCATACCTGAACCCAAAAAGAGTACGTCCCTGCCTGAGGTGCTGGGATTTCGGACATTATGGAACAAGACAGCGAGTCAAGATATTATAGGAAAGGGCAGCGATGAAGCCCCTGCTGTGGGTGATGATAAAGACGCGCTCTTGGCTGACGACGCCAACAACCGACAACCACTGCCACTAAAAAAGCCAAAGCGAGAGACAGGATTTCGCTCCCTCATCAAGACCAAGCCAGTGTGGGCCATTTGTGCAGCTCAATATTGTGGATCTTGGGGATTCTATGGGTTGCTGACATGGCTACCTTCTTTCTTCAAGGATCATTATGGTGTTGAGGTTGCACAGTTGGCTGCATTCACATTCTGGCCGTACGCTGTTCAAGGGGGAATTGGGACAGTGTCAGGCGTCTTCGCAGACGCATTACTCTCTGGGGGCTGGCCAGTCATAAAGGTTCGGAGGGTCCTGCAAACAACGGGAATGGTAGGGCCTGCCATTTGTATGATTGCAGCAGCTTCCCCACTCACTGATGGCTCTCCTTCTCTCGCCTCTGCCTGGGTGACAGCGGGGCTGGGTCTGAGCGCTTTGACCCTGGCGGGAGTCAGCACAAACCATCTGGATATTGCGCCGCGTCATGCCGGACTCATTTTTGCGACAGGCAACACCGCTGCGACTTTTGCTGGGCTCATCGCTGTTCCTATTACTGGACTTGTGTTGGATCTCACGCATTCTTGGGCGGTTGTCTTTGGCATCACCGCTGCACATTATCTCATAGGAGCATTTTTGTATTTTCTTTGGGTGGGGGGCCAACCGCTTCCGGAAGATGCCACCTAACGTATTCATTCAGTTTTGTTTACAGTTTTTTAACATGTTATAACTACTCCACAGGATGTACCCCTTTACTCTGTAATTGTCTTTGTCTTTGTCTAGGGCTCATATCCTCCTGTTCCTCTCCCTCTATTAAAGTAAAAATTGGTTTAGTATTGACGTGAGATGTCATCTCGACTACAGTATCGCTGGTAGGTGATGATCCATGGCCCTTCTGATATTGGGTATTGTTCACCAAAGGTTCCTCTGTTTCCTCCGTATGAGGGTGGATGGTGCCTGAAACTCCACTCACTAAAAAAGGGGTTATTTCTCCTTTCTTTAACATTTTCATTTTATGGAGATTGAAGAGAACCACCCCTGCAATCAGCACGACGAGCCCCAGAGCATTCACAAGAGTGAACGGTTCGTGTAGGAACAACACTGCCGCTCCAACTGTCACAATTTCTTTGAATGTGCCTGCGACCATAAAGGTCAAGGCCGATGTATTTGCGATGAGGGCAAATTCTGCCCACACCATTGCAAATGCAATCATACCCCCTACCAGCATGATCAGCCCGGTCAACATTGTATGTCCAAAGGTCTCAAAATACGGTGATACTGGGAGAGTGTTCCACAATCGCTCATGACCTAATGACAGTACCAACAATGTTATTCCCATGATAGGAGTCAGTTGATGGATGACCTCCACCGGGGTCCTTCCACCGTCGTGTTTACCGCCATGCCCATTCTTATCTCCTTGCAACAAGACCTGAGTGATTGTCCATCGTAAGCCTGCCATCATTGCAGCAGTCATAACTAGTATAAATCCCCTCACGTCGAACTGTGTTTCACCTGCTACAAGCAGTAGTAACCCAGATACTATGACCAAGACGATACCGGCCAGACTCCAGCTGGGCTGCTCAATTCCCCATGCAAAGGAGAAAGCCAATAAAAAGATTGGCGTTGTCGATTTGCACATAACATAAAACGAAAGTGTAATAAATACCAAAGAATAATTTGAAAACCCGATATCTAATCCAGTCGCAACACCATTAGGGACAACCTTGACAAAATATTCCTTCCATGTCACCGAGGCGTCCTGACGGGGACTGACCCAACCAGCAAAGATCATCAGCCTTGCAAGTAAATGTTGGCAAAAGAACTGTAAACTGGACATGAGAAATGGGGCTGGAAAGGCACCTTTTCCAAATAATCCATGATCCTTGCCTACCAGAAGTTTATTCCACAAACTGAGAGATGTTCCTAAAACATACCACGTCAGAATTAAACCCAGGTTGATGAGTGTTGCCCTGAAAATGCTGCTCTTCAAGTATGTATGCAAGGTAGCACCTGAAGTAAAAATATGTCTTCTTTCTAATAGGCCATCACTGGGCTCAAAAGATGGATCCAGGACGACGTCAGACTCCACCAGCTCTTCTTCAACATTGCACCTGTGTGCCATGGTGCAGTGTTGATCCGACAAGCAGAGATGGGAATGAGGAGTCTTTATATGGGATTTTTATCTCACAAGATAACTCTGCAACATTCTTCATAGACAATATTCCTTTTTACAGCACAACTTCGATGGTTGACACGTGTGAGGATCGCTCGAGTTGCAGCTATGAACAACTCATTCAATAGTAAAATATGAATTCCTTTCGAGCAGATAATCATTTTATGACGTTCACTGTTGGAGTAAACTCGTGTTTTCACAGCATGATGCCAGCGGCCAGTGTGCCTTGGAGATTGAGCCAACAGCATTGTGACGGCTGACCGAAAATAGTATTGCTATGTATGTAGTTACAGAATATGTGTGACTATTGTATTCAAGCTTTCAGTCTTCCAAGAGCCTTGGCTTTCTCTTCTGCAGTTTGGAAACGACCATGTCCAAATTTAGAAGCAGTATCGATGAACTTCAGCTTGATCTCTTCCATTGCCTTGCGGCTGGTCTGTGGGAAAAGAGTCTTGCGAAGAGTGATGACACGCTTTTTGCTGCCTGGGCAAGCACCCTTGATCATAACATAGTCCTCATCGACAACGCCATAGTGGGGGAAACCGCCCATTGGCGTTATGTCTTTTTCTGTGACGTCAAAGTCGGTTGTGGCCGTGTGTGAGTCCTCTCCAGAAACACCAAGACGGTAAATCTTTTTGTTCATCTCAGTACGATGGTTGCAACCCATGGCACCAGAGCGGGCAACAGTCCACATAACACGAGCTGGATGCCAGGCTCCAATGCAGGCAACCTTACGAAGGCCACGATGTGTCTTACGTGGAAGGCGTGAAACACCCCAGCGGGTCACCACTCCTTCGGTACCATGGCCTCTGGTGATAGCAATGGTATCGATTTGCTCATTCTGTTGGAAGATACTGCCCACTGGGATTGGTTTCTCAAAAAGGCCATAAGCAAAGTCGACCTTTTGCTCAATTGAGCCACCATTGACTTGGATTTCCATGATGTGAGCCTTCTTTTGATCAACAGAAGCCTTGCGGACCTGTGTGTGAGCGATGACACGAATGGCACAACAGTGCTTCTTCATTTGAGCGAGCTCAGCTTCAATTTCTTTCTTGCCATCAGCATACTTCTTGACATACTTGGTAAAAGCCTTCTTCTTAGCCTTGTACCAGTTCTTGTAGAAGCGACGCTTGCACTCATCAGAAAGATGCTCCGCAAAGACGGTGCTAAAAGAGCGGAGGCCACGAGTGGTCTGGATGTACCCTACAACTCCGACAACGACCATTGGTGGGCACTCAATGATGGTGACAGCTTCAGTGGTTTCCTTCTTGTGAAGCTTGGACCCTGGCCGTTCAACATCACGGACAATGTGAGTCATTCCAGCCTTGTACCCCATGAAGGCAGTCAGGTGTGGTGGCTTGGAAGCATCGTCCTTAGGGAAGGACTTAACCTTTCCTTTACCGCGCTTGCAACGCTTCTTGGGCAGGAAGCCCAAGTTACCGTGACGTGGGGCCTCGAACTGCGAAAGGTGATGATGTGAGTTGAGGTATAAAGTATAAAATGCTCCAATCATAACAAAGAGTTTTGCATTTGAATAAAAGGTTTGATGGCTACACAGTATACTATTTTCAAGTAAGGAAGCATTCCAGATGGAATTGTTTTGAGTTCTAATACACCATTCCCGCATAAACACGGACCGCCTACCTTTCTGTGTGACATGATGAACCTCCAATTAGCGAAGGAAAGGAAAGAGATCGTGCATCCTCACTGTATTATTGGGCCACAGCGCATAGGGTGGAGGCTGCACGTCGGAAGAAAGTTGAACGCAGGGCGCAACTTTAGACCCCGTCTCTCAGTCGGAGATTGAAAGCCACGCGACTGCAGTAAGAAAAAGAGTGACTGGAATGCATCTTACAGAATTGATAAGACTCATTGTTGATTGCGCTTTTGAGTAGTGGCAATTCTTGCAAGTGTTTTCCTCACTAGATCAAAAGTCAAGCAAATAACAGTAGAGAAACTCTGAAATAGATCGTTCGAATCAAATTTATCAATTGCACTATCCGCTTTCTTGATTGCTTAGTCTATTGATCAATTTGCCCCGACATGGACACCATCTCTTCAGGTCAAGACGGTATCCAGCAGTTGTTAATAGCAGAGCAAGAAGCTCAAATTATAGTGGCAAATGCTCGGAAAGGTTAGTTGAAGTTCCTGCCTATCATTATGTAGACCTTACACAACATCGGGCCACCTTCGCAGCCAAGACTGAACGACTGAAGCAAGCTAAAGATGAAGCAGAAAAGGAAATTTTATCGTATAAAGCCGAGAAGGAGGCAGAATTTCAGAGGAAAATGTCAGATGATACATCCATATCTCATGACAATGCCTTGAAAATGGCACAGCAGGCTGATACTGAGGTGTCCCAGGTACGGGACAGCGTCGGACAAAAAAGACAAAATGTGCTCGATTTATTGATAAAGCATGTTAGATCTGTAAAATTTTGATAGTCTGTATTGCTTGTAACGTATAATCCTCTTATGACTCGCATTACATTACGATCAGTAGTACAGTTTACTGTCTAAGCGGCATAAGCTGCTCCAGAGGAATTCCACGTAGTTGTGCAACTTGTTCAAATGTGCGCATTGATTTTAATCCGTCCACTGTCGCACGTGCATTGTTTAATGGGTTGGGGCTCCCAAGTTGCTTTCCAAATGCATTCTTAACTCCAGCCAACTCAAGAACTACGCGTACTGCACCACCAGCAATAACACCAGTACCTTCGGAAGCTGGACGGAGCATAACTCTTGCTGATCCTGCTACTCCTTCAAAACGGTGAGGGAAGGATGCATTCTTTGTAAGAGGAATTTTGACAAGGTTGCGTTTTGCATCTACAGAGGCCTTTTGGACAGCGGAGACCACTTCTTTTGCAGACGCACATCCGACTCCAACAGTTCCTGATTCATCACCAATAACAACCTGTAATGATGAATTGCGGGAGTGTGAGAATAGCTTAGGAAAATAGGTCTCGGATGTGAACTGCATTTGTTTCATTTATCCACTTACCACTGCTCTAAAGCTCAGTTGCTTGCCCCCCTTTACAACCTTTGTAACACGACGTACTTGTACCACTCTTTCCTGGAAACGCTCTCGTTCACCGTCATCTGAGTCTCTCCTTCCAGCTGCATGAGCCACCACCTGACTTCTAGCCAAGCGTGGCTCTACGATATGGCTCCCAATAGGTGTTCCACGTACAATGTGCTTGAACGCAAGTTGTTGCGCACGACCTGGAGCTATCTGTGAAACAGACCTGTTCGCTACTATTTTAGCATTCCCTGCGATTGGTAGAGTTAATGCTACCATTCTGTATATATAAAATCCTATCGAAAGAAACTCATACTTTTCTCATCGCATGAAGGAGATTGACGGAAATTGTCCTCACACCCAGCCATCGCGCTGATGGTGGCTGTCAGTGATGCTGATAGAGGTGGAAAAGGACTCCACATCTGGACCTTTCTAAGAAGAACAAACAATCATCTAAATGAAAGCCTTCCTTGACACACCAGTCTTTGGGCAACTCTATCAAGATATATATTAAAAGGGCAGAAAACTTCATTTTCTGATTTGACTATTCTACCACAACTCATCGCAGTGGATGCAGTCGAAGAAGGGGCTTTGGAGGGTCGTGGACTTAAGTGGACATTCTGAAATTTACTACTACATCGATAATTGTTGTTGTATTGAGTAGAATGAAAGTCTTGTTATTTCATTTGGGCCTATTACTGGGTCTTCTGACCTCCTTTTGCAACTGCAAAACTCCCAAGGATTGTTATGGAGCTTCCGTGAGTGTATTTAATATCGCTAAGATTGGCAATTATTCCTCTACTAAGAAGATATGTCCCTTATCTGAATGTTCTCAGGTCGAAATCCGAGTATACAACGGTGACTTGGCAACGACGCTCTACGGACTGCCTGCAGCTTTTGGTCGCCCAATCCAGGCAAATGTGTCTGAGCCCATGCAGGTGGTGTCAGTTGAACCTGCAAATGCATGCAGCTCATTGCATGTACCAGTTAGTGGCCATTACGGTAATGCAGCCATCGTGGAAAGAGGGAATTGCACTTTCGATGAAAAAGTAGCCAATGTGCAAAAAGCCGGACTTTCAGCAATGATTATTTATGATCCTCTATCGGATGATGGCTGCTTGTTCATGGGTGGAAACTCAACTGATAATGTATACGCTGTCAGCGTTACCCATAAAGCAGGCGTTACATTGTTAAATGGACTAAAAAGCACAGCAACAATCACACTGAGATCACCACCTCTTAGTGGCTGGGATGTTTCCCTCTTTGCCCTCTGGATTATAGCTGTAGGTTCCATTGCTGTAGGCTCGTTGTGGTCTGGCTCTTCTTTTTTGAAGAAAAAACAGGGAAAGAGGTCTGCCAGGGGCGATGTGGAAGTTGTTGCCATCGATACCAAAGCTGCCGCGTCATTCATAGTGGTTGCATCTGCAGGCCTCCTTCTCATGTTTTTTCTGTTGAGTAAATGGTTGGCATTAGTACTGGTAGCTTTGTTTGCGCTTGCGTCTTGGCAAGCGGGCACCCATGTGATCTACAGCGCTGCAGAAGCTTTAGTTCCTGCGTTCAAGTCTGTCTCTGTGAGGGTCTCAGAGGACTGGACCATCAAAGCCCTGGATATGCTGAGCAGCGCTCTCGCGGCACTGCTCGCAATAACGTGGTTGATTTTTCGGAAAGAGCAGTGGTCATGGATACTTCAAGACGCGTTATCCATTGGCCTTATACTGAGCGTCTTACAATCATTACGTCTTCCAAATTTGAAGGTTGCATCTGTCTTGCTTCCCTTGGCATTTGTTTACGATATTTGGTGGGTCTTTTTGCAACCACTGGTCACTGGGGGTCCCTCTGTCATGGTCCAAGTTGCCACAGGAGTGGGAGCAGGAGAACGGCTCCCAATGCTGTTAGAATTCCCTCAGCTCAATGGGCTTGGAACCAATCCACGGCTCTCATTGTTGGGCCTGGGAGATGTCGTGTTACCAGGTTTGCTTGTGGTCTTGACCCGTAGCTTTGACATTTCTAAACAGCTGCCCCCTCTCAGGTCTTATTTTGCAACAAGTCTGACCGGATACAGTGTAGGGTTAGTACTCACATATGTTGCTTTGGCACACAGTTGGTTCGGCAATCAAGGGCAGCCTGCACTATTATATTTGGTGCCCTGCACGCTCGGCGCAGTTGCAGTGTCATCATATTGGAAGGGGCACTTTTGGATGTTGTGGGATTTTGACAGTGAAGGGTGTCCAAGGTATGGAAGCGATGATGTGGAGGCAGGCAATGACTGGAGTGAAGCAGCTGTGGAAGACGCATTGCTGCCCTAAATGTTACTGCACGTGTACAATCTTCTTACTGTTGTTATTTAAATTAATTACTATTAATACTCTATAACATTTCATTAATATCACGATACATCCATGGCATCATTACCTCCTTTCGTAGCTGTTTTGGGAAGATTCCAAGACTCAAAGAGCGTCTGCTGCCCAGACTTCTGTTTCTGAATCAAGAGCGAAGGGGAGGCTGTGGGGGGGGCATAGGATCTCTTCATAATGGCAGCCGTGGCTGCCTTTCTACGCGCTACATGCGGTGGGTCTACTTTCTTCACCGGGAACTTGATACTCTTGTTGCTTGGCGCAGGTGCACTGCTCACAACAGACTCTTGGCTAAGCTGGAGTGGTGGTGGATCATTGTTGATGTTGGAGGTGGTTGTTGTGACGGAAATGAGAGGTCGAGCTTCAAAGCCAGCATATGGCTGTAATGGTGTAGGGGGGGGTAGTCCAAAAGATTGATTTGTAGCGTGCTTGAGTCCATAACCCTGTTGCTCCATCTCGAAGACTCCCTGTGCCTGTTGTTTGGAGTAGAACTGGTTGTAGAGGTCACTAGGAAGAGGAGGGAGGGCCACTTCAGGAATATCTAAAAAGATAAATTCTGGGTCACAGTGTACAGTATAAACTCTCTGTTTCTGATCTGCGCTTGGGCAAATAGTACCACAGAGATCCGAGTCTATTTTATGTCCATTCACAAGGTCTATTCTATACCTGTGAGCTGGACATACTATGCAGGTATGGCCACCGACATCCTCAATGTCTCCACCAGTCAGCTCCTGACCTTGGTGAAAACAATGAGCGTCGGAAGCGTATATAGCACCAGTGATTGCATGGCGAACTAATAAGAGCTTGCGCCCTCCATGTGTCTCCTGGATTAAGATTGTTGGTAATCAATAACGGTTGATCTGGCGATACAAGAATACCTGATACGTCTAAAATACCTTGACCAACTGCTGTCCCAAGCCCAATTCAACCTGGCGTGCGATACGCACCAGTACCATAATAAAGATTTTGTTCTTGCCAATGGATGTTCTCAATTATCCAAAAAGAAAGAGCTTTTTCCTCGATTTTTTTTGAACAAACTATATTTACACAGAATGAAAACCATATAACAACGTAATGCGCTGCTTAGACATTCCCTCAAAAACTTCCGGCAGTTGAGGCTGCACCCTTCATTCAGCCGATGCTTTAACATCTATCCATTTAAAAGAGCTTCTCCAACAATACAGATCCTCCATACTTCACAAACCTCTCAGAGCAATGCAATTAATTTGGACTATCACCATCATTAGCATAGTCGTACGTACGATAGTAGACTTCTCCGTTGTACAGCTTGTGATCAAAGTGCCAGACTCCATGACCATCCTGTCCAATTCTTCGCAATTGGGACACCCAGTCTGACACCTGTTTAATATCAGCAATCTGATCATCCAGAAGATTGTCCTCTATCCAATGTGTTGCATGTGCATCTCCATGTTTGCTTGCAACACCCCTCAAATGTAGGAGCTTGTCGTAATTGAGCTTCTCAAGGCTGAGGGCTAGTTCCATGGAGTATAAGGCATCCCCTTTCTGTGCATGGCTAAATTCAGACTCAGGGGACACCAAGGGATGCAACTTTACTCTACCACCTCTTGAATTTTGGAAATCAATCAGTTTCTGTGCATGTGAGCGTTCCTCCAGGCTCTCATCGTTGAAGTACTTTCCAAAGCCAATCAACCCAACATTATCTCTATAGAAATAAGAGCTGAGGGACTGATACACATAGGAAATGTTAAGCTCCACATTGATTTGCTCATTAACAGCAGCTTCAAGAGTATCATGATAATGCATTCTTGCAAAACTGTGCTCCGGAGCTGGGTCATAGAGCTTTCCCCCCTCAGTGGTCGACTTGAACATGTCTCCAACCTCTCGGAAGGGTTGGAAAACGATACCCGTGACCGATGTCTCGGTTTTGTCGCTCTTTGCAGCTTTACAGACGTAATGTGGTTGGGATTTTTTCATAGCCGTCTGTCCAACTGTCTTGGCATGAAGTCCAAGGGCCCTGTGCATATTTACAGACCTGGTTGCTAACATCATAGACTGTGTAAATTTGAGATCACTGACTTATTTTATACTTAACAAAGCGTAATGAATGGCTTATAACCCCTTAAACTGTTGATTTATGGTCTACATAAAGCTATGGCTGCAAACTAAAACGGCCAAAAAAGTTGCAGCTTCCAGGAAGCTTCTTAAGTGGCATTGTTTGGTTGACTGCTGGGGGAACGGATTGGGTGCCTCATGGATAGTTTCGTAGTTTCATATTTAAACAGATAGTGAGCACAACAGCAAAAACCAGTGAGGACTGGAATCCACTGCTGGATGGGCTTGGTGGGGTTGGCGGGGCAGCTGCAACACACTTCTGCATATTATAGATCCCGATGTAAGGGACAGTAACATTGGTAGCACCTTCGGGACACATTTCTGGAGGACCACCACCAATTGTACCTGTTAACAAGACGTAATCCGGTGCATCAGCCAAAGGCAAGCCATCATCTCTTGTTGCCGTAGTAACATTGCGGCGCCTCCAAGAGAGATGTCCATCGGGACTGGGGAATTCTTTGTAATCCTCAGACATTGTCAATTGTAAACTGTACACTTCGCCGTCCTTTTCTTCAGTGAGGTAGATCCTTGCTATGCCGTCCTCTAGGGAATAATTATAATGTCCACTTATTTGAAATGGAGGTATGCCAATCACCTTCCCAGAGCTGCCCACTGTGGAGACAGGGTAAGCTGTGCCATTCGAGTAGCAAGGGTAGTGCCGCTCGCCTTCTGATTCAAAGGTATACACCTCCACGAAATTGTTCGCCTCTGGCTTGTTATCCGTAAAAACACACAAGTCGGATGCCAAGATCGAATTTGAAACTGCAAGAAGCAGTATGACATGGAATAGTACGCTGAACTTGCACTCGACGCCCATCATCTTCGTTTGTTTTAAGAGGCGCTGTAGAGAACTCTTATACAATTTTTATATTTTCTCAGTTTGGAACAAAAAATTTGAAAAATTGGTTGTTCAATCGGAGATGTTGGTAGCTCTAATCCCTTCTACAGTCAGCCAGCTCCATGTGGCGGAGCATGCAACTGTGAGTAGATTTGTGTGTCCCTCGCTCACCCAACACTGCTTACTGTGGCTGGGATTACATGGATACACGGATCAATTTAACTGGTCAACACTTTGCTTCTAACCAAATCTCAAATTTTAACTGTTGAATAATCCTTTACTCAACATGTACCGGCCATGCCTATTACCGTTGGGAACCGAAATACTTTCTTAAACTGATGGTATATACATGAAGTGTACCATTCGACAATCATGGAGCATGCACTGTTAGAGACTCATAGCACAGATTCATCTTTTACTTTTTAGTATATCACACTTAAGAAGATGGTGAGCGCAATAGTAAAAACCAAGGAGGCCTGGAGTCCGCTGCTTGGTGGGCTTGGTGGGGTCGTTGAGCAGGAGTCAAACTGGTAAGTCGCAACGTAAGGGACGGTAACACTGGTTGCACCCTGAGGACATATTGCTGGAGGAAGACCACCTTTTGTATCTGTTCTCAAAAGGTAAGCTGGTACAATAAATTCCTCGAGCGTATATGTTTCATTATACTTTCCTGTGACCGTCTCTGAAGGACTTGTGATGTTACGGCGTCTCCAAGAGAGCTGACCATTTGGGCTGGGGAAATCTAAGTAGTCATCTGACAGTACAAATGTACTATCTAAGGTTGCCCCTGGTATTTCTTCTGTGACATAGAAAACTGCTTGGCCACCCTGGGTGTAGTTGAAGATGCCAGTCACTTGTTCAGGATTAAGTGGAGGCAAACCAGTTAGGTTCGCACTGCTGCCAATTGTGCTGACAGGATTTACAGTACCATTTGAATAGCAAGTATAGAGGCGATTGCCTTCTGCGGAGAGGGCAAATAGCTCAACAGCATTGGTTGCCTCTGGCTTGTCAGCGGCAAAGACACAGGAGGTAACATCCAAACTTGATCTTGCGACTGCGACGAGCAAAAGGACGCTGAATACAAACTTGAAACTGTACCCGATGCTGCTCATTGTTTACAAGGGGCGCCGTGCTGGTGGTTATGCTGCTTGGGAGTGTTTATCAGAACTGGGGTAGATCCAAATGCGTGCAGATGTCATAATCGATCTTCACTGGCTAATCACAATTCAGCAATACTGTTTGACGTTCGTAAACACTATATTTAGTACTTGAGGCTAATAAATGTCGCCACTCGAGATGAAAACCCAAGGGTCTTAGTCTGAAAAGTCGCATTTTCTGTTCTTTGTGGATTGTGGCAAGCCTCAATTCTTTACCGATGTCTCCATCCATTACAATCCGCTCAAGACAAAAACACTCACTAAAGTCATCCATGCAGTATACCATACAATCATAACCCACCCCACTCTCTCTGAAAGCCAATGATCAAAATAAAAGGCCGCTCCTATTAGACCAGCAGTACCAAAGATTATACCGAGGCAGCCTAGTATGACTACAGCATCAAATCGGTATACAAATATGTACCTGTCTTCTTGATTCTTATTTAATACGGTCCAAAACCCAATTCCTAGTCCACACAACATATTGAACAACGGTCCTGCAAAACAGGCAGTCATTGCCATGCTACTCCCTGCCCTACTCTTTCCTGCCAGTACAGCATTGTTCATGAAGTCCATCAGCGAATTACCCCATGCAAGAATAGTCACACCTAGCACGGCAGAATCCAGACCAGCAACGATCCCATAAAATCTCAATATGCCTACTATCTCATCCGCGAATTTACTGATCCACAGAGCAGCTACTGCGAATCCATACACAGCAATAACAGCTGCACCCACCGGAAATGGACACCCACAATCCCATTCGGGTGCTTGTCCAACACCTAGATGTTCAGTCGCTGTATGAGCTCCAAATCCCATCAATAAACCAGCAACAACAGCCATGCATATACTCAGTATGCTTGTTCTGTTAAAACACAAGGCAATGAAGATGGGAGACAGTGTCATGGATACCACAAACCAATGTCTCCTGTACAGACTCGGTTCGACGAGGGGTATGGTGGCCTTGAGAACCGTCCTTAGTGGCAGATCTACCCAGGACGCTACATGTTGAGCGAAAGATACATGATTTTCCGCTTCCTCATCTCCGTCTTCTTGATCCCCTTCCATTTCTAAGTCAGCATCTCTCTCTGATGGGGGACTTGCAGGCTCTACAAGGCCGTTGTATTCCTCACCTTCATGAATTGTTGGAGCTTCATAGGTAGTGACCTCATTATTCCCTGCTGAGCCCATGCTGGTATTATACTTGAACGATTTTGAGGCAGCCATGTCTGCTAATGCTCTTTTTCTATACTCTCTGGCAGGCATATGTACTAACTCATCGTATCGAGATCTGGGATTAAATGGTACGACAGGGGGTGGTGTAGTTGTTCTTCTGGCAGGCAATGCCCCGCCTGAAGGATCAAGGGTGGTCATGATCTCAGGCACAGACAGAGTCTGTCTGATTGGCATAGTCAGTTCTACTGTGCTCCCATTACTGCTATTGAAGCTTCCTAGTTGAGCTACAGGGGCACTTTCCACGACACCTTCCTCCACTTCACTACTAACATCTGACAGTTGCTCATTTACGTCGTCCACCGGTTCTAGCAAATTACGGCTGTGCCGTACATCAACGAGTCCCAGCTTTCGTGAAATTTTTCTGCTAATGTTACGACCTAGCACAGGCCATTCCACTCCTGCCCTTTTACTGAAGTCTACAATTGCAACGATGACAACATAGCTTCCATACAAGGACAGTAGCGCAAAAACACCTCCATACCCTATTTTGCCACTCAAGACAAGACTAAAGACCAGCACTGTAGCTACTAGTTGGAAAGCAATATCCCTAATCTGAGCTCCCCTCGCCTTCACTCCTTTGTTAGAGATGATGATGCGGCCAGCCACGATGAACCCGACAAACATGCCCCCGCCGGTCAACGCTCCTAATGCCAGCCTGATATCACCTGCTTGAACCGCAGCTATGGAAGATGATAAATCAGGAGCACCGTTACCTAAAGCTAGTAGAGTGACTCCTGCTAATCTTGGAGGTAATCCCATGTCTTGGGAAATTTGTGAAAGGACACAAGCAAAAAATTCATCCGCTGTCTGACTCATCCACCGAAACAATACACCGAGCACAATCACCGTAAATAGTACATAAATAAGAACAAAAAGCATGCCAGCTGGCTTTACATGGCAGAAATACACCTGAATATAGTTTATGAAACTTGAGGATGTACAATTATCTTTTGCAAATTGGCAAGTATCGTCTTCGGGAGGTAGGGCGCTGACGTCACTGCAGAGTATGTCCGGTGCGAATGATCCAGCAGCCTCACGGGCAATGATAAGAACTGCCAAAACGCGGAGAGTATACTTGAAGCTCATTGATTCTGCATGTATAAAGTCCAAGCTGTGCCCTACGGAAGTTCTTCAATGCTGCCCGGATGCTCCGGAAAATCCACTAGGTATTGGTATCTTTTTATCGCAATAAGAAATTCATAAAACTCTTAATGTTGCTATGGTGTATAGACCTGTACGGTTTAACAAGCTTACAAGACAACAGAAGGGAAAAAACTTTGCTTCATGAACATATGAGATGGAAGTGATGCCACCAAAGAGCACACCTGCAGAGCAGGTGTATTAGAATTCTCGCCATAACAAATTGATCTTCAACTTTTGTCAAATAGATGGCTATCAGACTGGCCCGAAAATTCCTGTCTTAGCACTTTTCGTATTTTTTCTGACGGCTGCATCGTAGGCATCACCAGCAGCATGCACTCCACCAAGTTTTGTGGCCGAATGCAGCCTATTCCCGTAGTTACTTTAGGCCACAGACAGCCTTCTGTCAACGTTTCACCCATCGTTTTGAAGAGAAAGCCACTAGCACCACTGCCTATCTCCTCCCGCCCCAAGCTTTCTTTAAAAATATCGGCGGCAGTCGCATCTCCCGCAGTTGCAGAGGAACCCTTTGAGCCCCAGGTTGCCGTAGTCCTTGGTACACAATGGGGAGATGAGGGAAAGGGCAAGCTTGTTGATATACTAGCCCAGAAGTATGACATTGTCGCTAGGGCTCAGGGTGGCGCCAATGCTGGCCATACTATCTATGACAATGACGGCAACAAATACAAACTTCATTTGATACCTTCGGGCATCTTAAACCCGAATGCTATATGCGTCGTAGGAAATGGCGTGGTGGTCCACCTGCCGGGTCTTTTTGAAGAGATTCGTGGGTTGGCGGCTCGGGGTGTTTCAGCAGAAGGTCGTCTCATTATCTCCGACAGAGCCCACCTTCTCTTTGATCTTCACAAAGAAATGGATGGTTTGAGGGAAGCAGAACTGTCTGGCAAGGCAATCGGGACTACTAAGAGGGGAATTGGGCCAGCTTATGCATCCAAGGCAACTCGCAATGGCGTACGAGTTGGAGATCTCAAAGACCCCCAAGCATTTGCCGACAAGTTGCGTAAACTCGTGTTAGATGGAGAGCGCCGTTTTTCTGACTTTCAATATGATGTCGAGAAGGAAATACTGTTCTACAAGGAGATGGCAGAGACTGTAGCTCCCTATGTTGGAGATACTGTGTATCAATTGAACGAATGGGCAGATGAAGGTCGTAAAATACTGATCGAAGGTGCAAATGCGACAATGCTCGACATTGATTTTGGCACGTATCCCTTTGTGACATCTTCCAATCCGTCAATCGGCGGAGTCATTTCTGGTCTTGGCCTTGCGCCCTCTAGATTGGGAGCAATTATAGGGGTGGCAAAAGCCTACACAACACGAGTGGGTGCTGGTCCTTACCCAACCGAAATCCATGGAAATCTTGCAGAGGAACTGAGAGAGGTAGGGGGAGAGTATGGCACCACCACTGGGCGTCCTAGACGTATCGGCTGGCTAGATATGGTTGCGTTGCGTTATGCATCTCGGATCAATGGATTGACACACGTAAACTTGACAAAATTGGATGTTTTATCGGAATTAGATGAGGTAAAGGTTGGTGTAGCTTACAAACTGCCTTCAGGGGATATTTTAAAGACTGTTCCATCAGATTTAAGTCTGTTGGAGAGCTGTGAAGTCGTCTATGAGACACTCCCAGGTTGGAAGGAAGATATCAGTAAGGTGAGGAATTGGGATGATCTACCGCTAGCTGCACAGAAATATGTCAGGTATGTGGAGCAGAGCGTGGGTGTCCACTGCAAATGGATCGGTGTTGGACCAGGAAGGGATGCTATCGTCATAAAGCCTTTGGAGACGCTCATCGCTGTATGAGGTCAGTCGTTGTAGAGCAGCAACACTGTGGCAATCATGGCGTTCTTCCTTTCTCTTAAGTTTTTTAAAAAACATCTAGATGGGTTCTACTATAAATTCTTGACCAGATACTCTGAGCCTGCCTTGAAACTGCTGCTTCTTTGTCGATTTCTTCTTCTTCTTCTTCGTAGGGTTACTTGCCGTTGTTTCATGATCTCGATGCAGTTGGACCCATTCTCTCAATGGTCTGGACACATATCGAGTGACTAAAGTGTCAACTTCTTTGGCTCCCTCTACGGCATAACGACCCTCAAAATCTACCTTCTCCAATATGAATTTCGCTATCTCTGGACCCCAGATAAAGGGGCCAGCCCTCTGACCTCGCACGGTCTCCTCCAATTTTTCCCCTAATCTGATCTCAACGATTTGTTCTAGGTCTTTTTTTTGTAGAGGAAAGAATGGTAAAAAGAAATCTACGAGTCCTACCATTTTTAGAGTATCAGTTCTATCCTCACAGCCCTCCTCAAGCCACCGTTGAAACACCAGGTCCTTGAGTGTACGCTGTGCATGCTCTGCAGAAATGGAGGATTGATCCCCTTTGTATGATTCCAATAGCTCATGCAACTGTGTCCAACCGAGATTTGATTCTAATAAGACTACTGCTTTTGCCAGGCTGACATTTGCAGACATGCTATTTTCGAGTAACTGCCTGAAAAAGCCTCTCATGTGACAGTCCAGTTTGTCATATTCCTCAATAACAATGAGAGATTCAGGAGCTTTCTTCAGATGACTCAGCACTGATGTACGAAGTGCCATGTGCTGATTTGTTTTTTCTTCCTCCAAGTAATCCATTCCGTATAAAACTTTATATCCTGCACAGTCCCTGCCAGGACACTGCCGTGCCATTTTTTCGGGATTTTTAATGTAAAGAACCCTGGCAGCTAACCTATGGAAGAGGGATTTACCAACACCAGGTGGGCCATGAAAAGACATTACCAAGGGTTTTATGGGATTCTCTTTGGCCAGATGGTCACATATTGCATCGGAGGTTTGCTTCAGTGCGAGCTCCTGCCCAACAAGACGGGACCGGAGAAATGGTTCGAAGCGCTCACAAGCTCCGGGTACAAAATTATAGCTGTCTACATGTCGACAAAAAAATAAACTTCGGTGAATATGCACGTCGACGGCAAAGGAGCGACTTGTAAAGACGTACCACCGAGTAAAGCTATGAGTGCCCCCGCCGTTGCAACTGCAGCTGCCCATCCCAGGCCGATAATAGGCATTTCAAGCTGAAATCAGTCATGCATTATATTAAAAATGTGAAATATTCAAGGAGCGTGCAATAATCGGTTCCTTTCCTTTCGCAAAGGTGATTTTTGAGCGAAGCAAATCATTCCAGTGTAAAACAAAGACCTTTGTGTTTTTAAGTTTTTTTTTTTCGAATACATTTCCACATGTTATATTACGAGTACTTCATTTAATATGTTATGCATTAATCCAAGAATTTGGCTCAATCATGTACTCTTGGTAGTTTGCTTGATTAAATCCAGCGATGCCACCAGCCCGAGAGGTTGGAGAGCTGCGATAGAGGCTGATAGTGGGAGCGAGATATGGAATCGATATTCAACATCAGGAGATACAAGCCACAATAGTGTGTGGATTGTTTTTGCATTCCTTGGCGCCGCAGCAGCAGGGTTTGTGCTCGGCATTCTTGTAGGGAAACGGACTCCGAGTCAGCAGTCCAAAGAGACAATTTCTGTGCTGTGTGTACCAGAGAAAGAAATTAAACCTAAAGATGAATTATCAACCATAGAAAGCAAGGATGCAGAAAAAGAAGAGATTGAAGAAGTCACGTCACAGCCTGCAGCCAGCACCTCTATGTTGAGGAACGCCTTAGATTCTGACGCTGGCACATCTTCTTCGTCCCTTAATACAGAAGCAGTCAAGGATATTCAGGCTGCAGGAACAATAGTTGGTCAGCTTTGCAAAGAGTTGCACCTGGACTTATCTCAAGCCAGCAATTCAGATAAGCTGCAAGCTTTGCACATAGTGTTGAAGACCTGGCACACCATGCAATCAAAGCAGCATGGCGAGAGAGTCTTTGAGCTGGGAAGTAAAGCGAATGAAATACAGAGCAAGAGGAAAGATATAGAGGAAAGTGTTGCCAAGGATCAAACAGCAATGAATGTATATGTTTTGACCCAGGAACGTGCCCGAGCACTCCGGGCAACAGCATTTGATGTACTTATGTGTGGGATGGCGGTCATGTACAGTGTTGGAGCCCATCAGATGTATACTAAGAGACGATTGTATCACTCCTTCTGGAGTATTCTTGACAAAGAGTGTCCTGTTCTTGGAAATTGGAGTGGGTGGGGTGTTTGGATGGGATGGCGAGCGATGTCTGTCGGGTATTGTTGGATGGCCACTGCTGCGGATGTCACCTCAGGCCTGGCGTTGTTACTGACATTACCTTGGGTAGCGTATAAGTCTGGACTATTCTCCAGTGACAAGAGCAGCACATTTCCTTTCACAAGATTAGGGTTTGGATTGGGTGGTGTGGGCGGGACTATAGGCTGCTACATACTCAATCGGGTAGGGGGTTCTGCAGTGAGGTGGCTGTTCCTCTGGGAGCTCTGGATACTGTGCCACACATACATCATCTCCTCAGCGTACTCCATGATCGCACCAAGCTGCAATCAGAACTTAGAAGATGTATTATATCAACAAGGTTCATCATACGTCAGTGCCAGGTGGTTGAGGGGGTTGGCTTGGCTGGCACTCGGCTTTGTCCTTCCAGCTCTCTGTGCATATGCCCCATTCATATGACCTTTCTTTCTTATTTAAGCAAATTATGACCCCACACAGACATGATTCTTTTTTACGCAATGTTGTGCAATCCTCCTATTTGGCAATGAGGAAGTAGTCAAAAGTTAGCTCAGTGCCGCAGTGCATAGATAGACACTGACATCAGAATCCTAGTCAGCAAATGAGCAACCGTCTCAAGTCATTTTCCATACTTTTCTTGAGGCTATTGAGTCTGTTTACTGCACCCTTTAAAATGTGCGACTCGTTCAGATTCGGACAAACGAAAATACTTCAATGTTCATTACAAAGTCATAACAATTGACTGAGTGCTTCCCTCTGTTCCTTTGTCAGCCGCGTTGGAAAACCTATCTTGAATTTCAATCTCAAATTGCCCCTCTTCCCTGGTGCTTTTGTAATTGGCATTCCTTCATTTGGGACCACCTTTTGTGTGTCTGGAGATATCACTTCATCTTGGAGGGCTATGTTCAAGGGGCGGCCATCTAATGTCTTGATAGAAATGGTACTCCCGCACAAAGCCTCCTTCAAAGAAAGTCTCACTGTGTGCACCAAATCATTGCCATCTCTCACAAACAGGGCATGCGGTTTTTCGTCCAGAACAAAAACAACATCTGCAGGAATAGTGTTCGGTTTCTCATCACCTCTATTCTGGAAAGTTACCTTGGTACCTTTCTTCCAGCCTGGCTTGACATCTACAGTGAGCAGTTCCTCCTCTTTGTAAGGTCTATTGTCAGTGCCTAGCCTCTGCCTTGTCATTTTCAACTTCTTTGTTGTGCCACTATAGAGTTCCTCCAATGTGCACGCAAGTTTTATTTCGCACGGTGAGTCTTTCCTGCGTCTAGGTGGGCCTCCATTCATGCCTCCAAAACCACTGGATGGCATACCACCAAATGGCATGCTTCCACCAAACATCTCCTCATAGCCACTGCCTCCCCTAGTGAAAGATCCGCTTCCAAAACCACCTCCGCCTCCACCAAACATGTTGCCGAATATTTCATTAAATAGATCATCTGCGGCTCTGGGATGGAATCCACCTTGTCCACTCGAACCCATACCACCAAAGCCTTCCTTCAAACCCTCTTCTCCATATTTATCATACACCTCTCGTTTCTGCGGGTCCGACAGCACTTCGTACGCTTCAGATATCTCCTTGAACTTCTTTTCTGCAGCTTCCTTGTTGTCTGGATTCTTGTCTGGGTGCCACTTCATAGCTAGCTTTCTATAGGCCTTTTTAAGCTCATTTTCATCTGACGTGCCCTTGGTCACGCCCAGTATCTGGTAATAGTCCTTTGCCATGGTTGAGCGATGAGAATCCAAGTCGTCACTAGATAACAATTTACGTCTGAACTATTTGAACTGCATTCAAATTTCAAAATTTCGGTAAAGTCTCTTGAAACTATCGCGACTAAGATAGATTTTGCGAAGCGTAAAATTTAGAATGGACTACACAAAGTTCAAAGTCAGGGATGTTACAAATATTCTTTTCGTATTATACTTTAGAAACAAGATCATTGTATAGTGAATTGACTTATATGTTCCCTGAGGCCGAGAGAACAACAGGACTTCCAGTAGGTTCCATCCCGTTGGCGTGGGTCGAGGATGCTTCCAACTGCCTGCATGTTGCCGACCAAAGCAGGGCACGGTTCAAATTTAAACGCGCATTCAATTATGTGAAGCCCAGTGGAAAGTGAAAATTATTCGATCGGAGATGACAAATGCAATTGCCTATGAGGAAGCAAGAGCTACAAGAATCGCCGCCAATCGTGCACAATTAAAAGCCCTTGGATTGGTTGGGACGCAAGCAATTGTAACAGGGAGCGTCTATTTTGAACGGGAAAATCCTCCTAAGAAGAAGAAGTTATTGAGTGCTAAGAATGCAAAAATCGAACAAGCTCCACAACCTGCCAGAGTATCCCTCCGTCTTCAGGGCGCCGAAGCACTCGCAGAGCACCAGGCTGTTCAAAGTGCTCGAGAAGAGATCGCCAAGGAGTCTTACAAAAGTCAGAAGCGGACTGCTCTCCCTTTACAACTAGATTCTCAAGTCACATACACTACTCCCTTTACCACACGGAGTAAGGAAATCGTGACCATTTTGGAATTGGGAAAGGTTCACAGAGGTGCATGGGGTGAGAGGTACTGGTCAAATCCAGGCTGTCTCTATCACCATGCATACCCGGTGGGTTATAGAGCGACAAAGATTGCATTTGACAAGGTTTGGGAGATGAGCATAGAGGAGGGGACATCTGGCCCAACCTTCAAAGTTACAGACACCGAAAGGGGATCCATTTTCCAAGGCGATTCCCCAACAGCACCTTGGACCAAAATTTGCATTGCCCACAAAACAGGTCAACGAATTTCAGGGCCCTTATATTTTGGGTTTTCAGACCCCACAACTATAAAAGCCATAGCATCCTGCCTATATAACGAACGAGAGAAAGAGGCTGCTGTAAAAGGAGTCAGACTGCAGGCAGAGACTTTGACGGAAGAGGAGGTTGCGGCACTAGAGTTTCAAACACTAGAGGGTGTTGGCGAGAGCGTTGCACGTGTATTAGCAATGACTACCAGCTTGGGAGGACGAAAACATAGTGGGTTAAAATCTCTCCAAACCTGGGCACAATCAAGGCCCAACCACGGCTCTATATTGCTGGAGTTTTTACTAGAAAATGAGCAAGTGCCAGAAGCAATTCGGAGATGGCCGGCATGGAGGCATAAAATGGTTCCAAAAATTGTAGAGGTAGTAGCCGGGCTGCCTGACACACAATAATGATGACCAATTGTATTTTAAACATGAGATTTTGCAATAAGGACTCCTATACACAACAATGGAAATACCATCACTAAGACTGCTAATGCAGCCGCTGCTCTAGCTGCCAATGTATCCTGCTCTTCCTCAGTCTGAGAGGGTTTATAGTATTGATATTGACCCTCTGTGAATTTACTAAAATATGGCTCCCATGCGCTGTCTCCGGCAGAGTAGCTGAAATTAGACATCTTCAAGTTTTCCGCTGCTTTGAAGCCAAAAATCATCCTCTTGGCTGCTTTACTTACACCTGGAGCATCGTGGCTTTGAATCTTCACATAAATGTCATATGCTTCCTTATTCTTGCCCAGGGAATCAAGGCAAATAGCTTTTCTTAATGCCACCTCTCCCCCTACTCTACTTCTGAGGGGCACTAGGTCTAACGCAGCAGAATAGTTTTCCAATGCACCCCTAATATCCCCTCTATCAAAGGATTGTTTTCCTAAGTCAGCCAATTTACTAGCTTCCTTCACAGACTCTTCATCGACGTCAATGCCCACTGCCTTTCTATATTTTGCCATTGCTGACCGTACCTCCTCCAACCGTTTCTGCGACTCTTCATCAGATTCCAAGGATTTTCGAGGATCTATCTTCCTACCACCACCGTACGCTTTGCTAATATTTTTTGGACGTGGGAATACTCCCCAGGTGGCCACGATGGGACTGTATGCATCCTCCAATGCACCAGGAATTGCCATTGAAGATGGCGGTGCAACCGAGGACTTTTGCTGCTCCATCTCTTGAGCCATCTGCTCAGTCATTTGCCTTGTTCTATTCCCTACATTGGAGGGATCAAAGTTGCCCCGTTGTATGACCGCACCCTGCTCCCTTTTCAATCCTTCCAGCTTGGATGTAAAAGCATCCATGGATAGATCTTCATTTTGCAGCTGACTTATCAGGCCTGAACTATCCACCGTTTGGAGCCAGTTAGCTGCCACACCAGAATTTCCTCTACCTACATCTCGAGCATCCTGCTTTTGCTGCTTTTGCTCAGCTACCTGCTGCTTGTACCTCAGGGCAGCTTCAAGCCTGGCTTTTGCTGCAGGGTTCACCGCCTCCCTTTCTTGACTGTCGCTCGCTTCTGCACGAGGTGAAGTCCATGTATGGCGGGTTATTGAGTTGTGGTTTACTTTGGCAGTATCTTTTGAGAAGCACTTGGCAAGTGGAGGTACAACAAGCATGTCACAATTGACTCCAGGAGATTGCTGACATAGGAGTTGATTTGGTTAGGCAGGTTTAAATTTTACGATGGCTGACAAAGAGATATACGGACATTTTGAAGAACTGTCTATACAAGATATTGTATATCTTGTTGGAGGCTAAAACTGTCCTGCAATTTGATGCGGTAAACGCACTCAATTGTACTCCACAAGACAAACATTTGGTAAATATATCGTTCTGTTTTATATCTGTCCTATTACGAGTGCAATTCTTTTGAACAGATCATGCATCTTCCAAAATTCATTTCCCAGACCAACAAGAGCAGGATATCAACTGCTAGTTACGCTGTGCTCCCTTTAGCAGCCCATAACTATAGTTTCGACACTGTGAAAGGCAAGGTTATTGGTTTGACTGCTGCCAGTATTGTCACTCTGGCTTCAACAACTAGTGCTGTAGCGGCAGGTATCGAAAGTCTTGACTCTCCCATTGTGCTGGGAGATACACCTGATTTTGTTAAAGAGATCCAGAGAAAGAATCAATCTAGGCTTGATGAAGCAGAAGACACATTCCAAAACTCTGAACTTCTGAAGAATCTACTGGAGAGGTCAGCCGCTAACAGTGAAGGAAATAAAAAGGCGCTCAGAGATAGATACTGTGCACGCCAAGCTGAATTGGGTGTTGGTGACTGTGCTGGTCTAAGGTTGATACCGGGAATGACAAAATCTGGTGTTCAGGAGCGTCCTGAGTGGTTAGATAAATTGGGAAAGTCCTTTGGTTTGGAGTGAAGATTTCGTAGGCATGGGGAGATTCTTAAGTGAGAGAAATCATTAGGAACCGGATACTTGTTAACCGTTTCATAAGTAATTCAGTTTTTCAAGCATCGGATTTATAAAGCAACGTGCCTACAATGTCTTCGATCTCCGAACAATTCTGATATAATGTCATCATCAGCAAAGGAGTTTTGCGTCCGGGCTGCAGGCTCCGACAGGTCATTTACTAAATATTTCCTAGGAAAGTTTGCAAATGGTGTTCCAGATTTTAAACGAACTGATCGAGGGTCTTGGCGGATGCGGAAAGGAGTTCCACCACCCAAGGCGGAGCCTGGTGAGCCACCGGCTCCTGAAATCAAAGTGATTGAGTCAGCAGATGATTGGATTCTAGAACAGAGAGCCGGTTCCCCCTTACTGAAAGGCCACCCAGAAACGTCTGCGGGAGGCTCAACTTATTTTCTTTTTATCAAGAACAAAGGGAGCGACGACTTTACAGCCATGCCAGTCGAAGAGTGGTACAACTTCAGAGGCATCAGACGAGTAGCAGCGGCATTGGAAGATGCAGAAGCAGAAATGAAGTATAGGAGACAGCACTTTGAGAGAATCAATCCTCGATTAGCTGCAGCAATAAAGGAAGAAGACATTGATGGACCCGCTGTCGACGACAGAGATGATGATAGCGATGCGGAGTTTAAAGATATCAAAGCGAGAGCAGCGGTATCTGCTGCAGCTGTTAAAGGACAGAGGGACAGCAAACAAGCTGGTGGCATCTCAGACGATGACCAAGAAGCTGCTCCAGATATCGTCACTTACAATGATGTTTTCGTCGAAAATCCCCCAAAGGATGCTGAAGATTGGGA
Source organism: Axilococcus clingmanii (assembly GCA_019693495.1). Classification (NCBI taxonomy): domain Eukaryota; kingdom Viridiplantae; phylum Chlorophyta; class Chlorophyceae; order Chlamydomonadales; family Chlorococcaceae; genus Axilococcus; species Axilococcus clingmanii. The sequence continues at coordinate 30,511 of JAAMXV010000611.1, forward strand.
GCACGAAGACCAAGCAGCTGATGATGACCTAGATATGGGCAATGACGACGAAATAGCAGGAGGGGAGAAATCTCCTAGAGCTCGTAGCAGCAGTCCTAGTGATAGTGATGATGAGGCTGGGCCGGCAAAGATCCATAAGACTATCAAACGTATGATGATGATGAAACAGTCTGGCCTGGAAGAGTCTGAAGAAGAAGGGGAGGACGAAGAAGAAGGGGAGGAGGACGAGAGTATGATGACGGACGAGGAGATAGAGGATGCTGATGATTTAGACAGAATGGCATCTGCAGATGCAAAAGATGAATTAGCAGGTGGAACTATTGTTGAGACTAAGAAGAGGAAGTCGCCATCACCCCCGGCATTTGAACAGGACGTGAAGCGAGCTAAAGGAGGAGACGAAAAGGGCCCTGTATCGCTGGCGCCCGCCCAGCCTACAGGTGCTGTGACGGAAGAAGAGGTCATCACCTTGTTGAAGTCGCAAGGCAAGATGCTCTTGGCTGACATGGCAGCATACTTTAAATCTAGGTTGATGTCTGACGTTGATAGAAAGGCATTCACTGGGTTGGTCAAGCACGTCGCTCGTTTGGACCCTGCACCTGACCCGAATGGGAGAAAGTATTTGATCCTTAAATAGGAGAAAGAACAATTGCCCCTTTAATCTATATCCATAGCAACGTCATGCTCACTATCTCTTATGACAGCCCCCCTTGTCCTCAGCTTTCCTCCGCGTGTCTTTCGGTTGACAGAACTTCCATGAGCCTCCCCATGCCTCCCTCCAGATGATGTCGGAGGATGCTGCCCTTGCCCGCTGCTCAACATCGAGTCTATGTCGGGTGTTATAACTAAACTCCTCATCACCTCACCCATCACTATAAATTGCTCATTCTGAGTGCTCACTGCGGCTATCTCATGCCGTATCTGCTTAGGAATGCCTGGGGAGACGTCAAAGTAAAGATCACCCATTTTCAGTTTGACAGCCCCACTCTCATATACTTGCAGCTTCCCCAGCAATGCTCCTGGGGGGATATCACTGAACGTAGCAGGTTCAGGGTCTATTATTTGGTGGACTTGATCAGTTTTATGCTCTAGAATACCTACTCCCTTTGGAAATGGTAAGGCATTGGGTAATTGCCACAAGCATAATTTTCCATTCTCAACTGGATCTGATAAGAAATCTAATTCGTGCACAGTGGAGGATCCATCTGCCTCCAATCCTTCTAGATCAGCTCTCTCTTGCAATACAAGTACACTGGCGTCATCTACTGCTGCTTCATCGTTCCAAGGTAATTCTGTTGGGTAGTACTGGTTATAATCTAATCCTTGGTCGTCTTCATCGTCACCGCTGCTGCTGGGGGAGGACATGCACACATCCTCTTCTACTTTCATTTTTTCTTCCGCTTCTGCATTGGGTTCTTTAAACTTTGTCTTAAGTTCACCTGCTTTCTGCAAACGTTTGCGAGTGCTCGGTGCTTCTGGGAGCGGCTGATTAGATGTACCCCCAACTCTGCCACGCGCCTCTCGCCGATGCACCTTGGATGATACCAAACCGCCCCCGAAAGTCACTACCTCTGGTGCCGCTATGAGATTCCGTGCTGCAACTTTCTTTTGTGATCTGAAAGAACTATGAGGAATTGGGTGTTTGTGTTCATCCTTCACGGTTTCAACAGGATAGCTTTCTTCCTTTATTGGTTTTGCTCTGGCAAAATTTGTGGGACGAATGGTGGCACGGGTTGTCTAGGAAAGTGGAAAAGGGTCGGTCAGGGCATTGGAATTAACCACAGCACGATAATCGCATTTCTACAAATAAATCTTACCCTTCTATTGTCCTCTGTGGACGGCCTTCTGCTCGCCTCTGCGCCATCTACAGCAATTTGTCCTGCCAACAAGAACATCCGAGATTATCAGTATTGGGATTTATAAAGATATATATATATGCATGCATGCAGTCGCAACATATGGTTGCAGTACGCATGTTAAAATAAAATTGGAATAGACTGCCACTGGATTACCTTTTTCGCCATCTGAGTTATTGAGGGAACCCAGTTGTGAGCTCTTCACAGCCGAGACCTTTTCATTCATCGATGCTCTTAAATTAATTCATGATTAATGAATATAATTCATCTTATTATGCCAATGCTTCCAAGGTTTCAATGGCTCTGTTCATCTGGGCAATCATAGACACCACCGCATCGTACGTTTCTTCTGTCACTGGATTGCCCTCTAAAAATTTCCATTTCCCTTTGCCAGGATATGGGGGAGGCATTGGTATTAGAGGGACATTTGTAGCATCTTTCTCACTAGTATAGAATCTTTTGTCATATTTCCATACGTCATTACCCTCTAAATCCTGAAACCATGTGTTCAAAGTGTAATGGAAGGCATGTGCCTCCCCCAGCACTTTATCAGGAGGCAGCTGAGATATGAATATGTTCATTGGCGGTGGTGCCAAATTGATATCTATCTTTTTGATTGCCAATGCCACGCTAAAACCATACATTTCTCTCACCCAGCCAAGCCTCTTTACAATGTCTGAGTCTGCCTCAATTTGGGCTGCAAAGCGCTCCCATTCAGGTGTGACAATGTGCCAGTCTTCTACTCTCATCAGGATGGGTGCAGGTCCTGTGGATGGTATGTCAGACACAGGTCCCTCAGTCTCAGGATACATTCGCCTCATCAGGAGAGGCACTGCAGTAGGAACAATATAGCCAAACGGTGACCCCCATGCTCTGCCGCGCTGTGCTTGAGGTTCCGGCACTGGAAGAGGCTTCATGAACACATAGTCACTCTCTATCATGTACAGCCAAGGTGCCTGTATGAGATTGGGTTGTTTCTTGGCAGTTTCTAAGAACACTCGGACGGCATTAGCTCTATCGGCGACAGGGTACTCGCACCACCCATCACACTCTGGATGCAGAGGTTCTGCCCTAAATGTTGGAATTATGTCGCTCAGAATGTCATCTGAAGATCTATGCAGTATACGTGTGAATGCTACCATTTTGTCTCCCCCAGGCATACTCCTGGTCAATTGCCAAGTCCCATACACTATACGCGTCTGGTAGTTCTGATATGGGCTGCCATTCCCTGTGCATAGAATGTGGAGGGTGTCCTGGGGCATATCCTGTGTCGCTACAGTTTTACTTCCATCTGCTATATTGACAGAGGAAATGTCATCTTTATAATGAGAGGAGTCCTTGGTTTCAATGATCGCGTGACTTGTGCCTGCATGATGGAAAATGGACGAGTGAGCGAGGGACCATACACCAGCAGCACCGGTGGGTGGACACTGACGACGTACCCATGAAAACGGACCCTCCGACTCCTCCCACTATAAAGCCCAAGAATAGGTATACAAGTATCCGAGACTTGGTAATTTCAGCGGTTTGTCTGGTATTGCGTTTAAAACGCTTTTTCGGTGTAGCCATTTTTTTTCAATTTTGATCCAAAAACCGAGGGACACCGGATAGTAATATGCTATGGATTTATGCTATGACATTTTATTACATCCAACACTGCATTGATGACGTGCTTATTTAATTGAAAAGTTTTTTTTTTGTATCGATGTCCATATTCCAAGTGGCACAAGTCGGCGACGATGTCGACTTCGCAGGTCAAATCCTTCATCACGAAACTTTACAAAGTCGTCATCATATAATTATTAACAATAGCGCCATGAAAGAAAGTATAAAGCTGCACATACAGGCACCTGAACTTCGTCGCACAAGTGGAGCATCTATGTTTGGGAGTTCTGATTGTTCTTCCACCGGCGGGGGCGGGATCCCCTGTGTGGGGATGGCACTCTCTATGCCGACTACGTGATTGATTGCATCCTCTATCGACGACTGAACTTGCCCTTGACTATCTGAAATAGCTGCTACAGGGTCATATACTACATTGGTATTAAAGGCTGGCACCATAATCTTCAGCCTCACATCTTTTGGAGCATTTTCTACACCAATCGCTTGAACATCGATGTTTTTGACTACATTATCAACGACTGCTCTCCCTGGTACATCTACTTTGCATTGATCCTCTCGACCCTTTTGGCCACTCAACGTTGGTGGGAAGAAAATGAAGTGACCAGGGTCGGTTAGATTTCTCTTACCAAAACCATGCACGGGACGGGAGCTGTTGTAGCGTTGTATGAGAAGTTGCTTGTGTGTTGATTCTATGTCAGGAAATCCCATGATTGTATCTAGAATGACCTGAGGTAGGACATGTGGCTTTGGACTTGGCAGTGACGTTTCATGACTTGGAAGAGAGCTCTCCTCCAAAGTATCATCATCATGACTGGATGCCTCGGGAGCAGGAGAGGACGAACCGTATGCATACGGTGTCACCTCAACATCTAAGACTGGTGCAAAGTACTCTTCAAGTGTAGAAGCATCACTTTGAATCTCGTTCAAAATTTGTGAGTAAGTCTTGATTTCAACACTCTCACCGGTGCTGTCGCTGTCCTGCCCTGAACGCATCAAAAACTCCAAAACAAGGCGATTCTTGGAACTGCAAAAGGGCCAACCATCTACTCTAACATTCCATTTTAAATTTCCTGGCAAAATTTCGGTCGTTTCTATCACAGTAGAATTACTCTGTGTATGAGTGGTTACGTTGGTTGCTGCTTTAAACAGGAAAAGTTCGAGCACCAAAAAAGCGTTCGGCTGAGTGAAGACAGCACCATTCAATGCCGTGTTGCAAGATGGGACAACGGGTTTGATGGGCACTTTATAATAGGCTTGTAGAGTTTCAACGGGTGGAGTACCCACTGGAGATCTCTTGCTAGTCCAGCCGCCTTTACTCGCCTCAAAGACGGACGTTACTTGACGACCAGCAAGCAGGCGGCCACTGACAGGATCAAGCTCATAGGCGTTTGCTAATTTCACGAAAATACTCGAGGGGCACTGCGTTATGTCGCTGCACGATTTGACGTCCCAAAATGTGAATGAAGGCGAACCTTGATCGAGGACAACGTTGGTATTATCAAGGGACAGTTGTACTACGTCTTGCGCCAAGGTCCTGCCGACCAAGGAGATGAAGATCAGGAAAATATACTTCATATGCAGTAGAAAACAGATAATGTACCAGGAAAAAGTAGTACGAGAGACATATGGTTTGTTTTTGTGCACATTGGTGGGAACGAATGCACCGAATCGATCTGCCTAACTCGGACATTTCGACTTACACGAGGCATTCAACCATTGGACTTAAGTTAAACCCTATCAAATCAACTTGGGTTTGCTTAATTTGTTCCTAAAATGGTCGCAGGCGCTTAAATGGAGGTCAATGGGAAAGCCGTGAAGGGCTCTTTAACGGCAGCGGCTGATACTATGGTGTTCTCCCACTTCTGAAAATCATTACAAATGCTTATTGGATGACTTTCCTGCACTTCTTCTTTGTGTATATTCAATTTTCTGTAGTTTAAGGCGTCAAGTTATGATCAGTGCCTAGGTGATGCTGCAGCTGCTTGGATTTTAGGTGCCAGATATTGACACAAAGTATGCTTGTTGACAGGCTGAGTCAGAAGGCACTAATTGATAGAGATCTTCTTCTTACATGCCCCCTTTGAAGTCAGCATTACCCGCCATTATAATGCCGATGATCACACCAAACAGCCCAAGAGCACTAGCAAAAATTTCAATGACTAAGATCTTAACAAACAAAGTAGAATCAGCAGCATCTGACAAAGCTGCACTGCTGCCCACTACCCCCACACATAATCCACATGCTAAATTACACCAGCCAGTTACTGAGCCTGCCCCTAAAATTGCATACCCGGCATTCATTGCGGCTAATGAGTACTTGCCATCAGGTCCCGGTGCAACGGCATCGACTTTTGTCTGCAAAATGATGGCAACAATGACACCGTATATAGCTACAGCTTCACAAAAAATAATGCTAATAAGGTTCTTAGATGTAATACGAGGCTCTCTTATTGCTGCCCCCACTAAACTACTGCCCGTGATGAAGATACCCCTGAAAGAGTGCACGTCGAAGGGGAGGCGGTGAGTGGTCAAGGACAGAAAGCTGCGGTATTTGTTTGAGTTCTATTCTCAGACAATCTACAACACAGCATCAACAACATACCACGCTGCGCCTACGATAGATAACCCGACACAGATACCGATCCCCAAATTGCTCCAAAAGTAAGGAGAGATGTTCTCAAACAAGAAGAACAGGTATTCTAAATCTAGAAGCAATAGCACTGTGAATACTACTGCTATCACCGCCAGCACTATAAAAAAGGGCCGAGCCCTCATTTTGATCCTAGGCTTGGGTGGTCTCCAATTAGACGAGACTGCCAGCTTGTAAGACGCCTTTCAAGTTCTTACAAATAATCTGACACGAAAATTCATACTTATGACTTCCCGGTCTGCGAATAACCGTTTTAGTCCTGCTCTCAACTGCACACTTTCATTTTAGTCCATGTGTATTAGAGGACGATACATCTTTACAATAAAACACTATATATAACACTCTGCCCCACAAGATAATGGGTCAAGAGTTTAAGCAACGGCTCTGTCAAAAATTCATTGTGTTCTGATCACATCCTTCGTGAACTGATTTCACTGAGCCGTTAGCGCATCATGGTCTACTTTGCCTATGGGTGGCCGCGTGTATTGGAAGCCTCAGTATCAATTGACAAAGACGAACAAGTAATTTATCTCTCCTTCACTGGGGACACCTGCATTGTCGTTTTCCGCAAGAGCATACAGCTTTGGAGCACAGGGCAGCACTCCCTCAAAATTGCAGACTTTACAAGAGAAGAATCGTCTTTAGAGCGAGATGGCCTCAATTGTAATGCTTTATGGTGCCCATCCAAACAAGTACTTGCAGTAGCTACAATTTCCGGCAAGATATTTTTTTATGGTACCCGACCCACCCGTGACGTTTTGTGGACGCTTAATAGTGGCATTGAGCTTGCTGCAATCTCAATGTACCTTCAAAATGAAGTCTCAGTGTCTGAAAGCACATTCTCTTTGGTGGATATTGTTGGAGACCCTCATTCTCTAGCTTTAGTTGCTGCTGATGGCACTTGTCAGGTGTATAGTTGGAAGGCAGTTTTCAAGGCGGAGATCAATCCATTTATACTGCATATGAAGGAGGAGATAAAGCGTTTGCGGCGTAGGTCTATTTCGTTGAATGACATTCCTAGGCCGTCATCCTCGTTGCATAGTCAGAATTCACTAGCTGCTGGTGCGGATGCCTCGATGCTAAGACCGAAGATTGAGGTTATCAAGGCACACTACTCAAGTTCAACTTCAATACTGGCCTGCATCTTAGCTGATGGACGTTGTGCCTTGTGCCAAACGCTGGAAGGCTCTCAAACTGCACTAGAAACTCTTAAATTCATGTGCTGGCTGTGGACTCCACTCGGTGAAGGCTTCTCCAGTGCTGTCAGCATCGAAGAGAAGAGCGGGATGCTTGCCTTGGGTCTGACAGATGGCAAGGTGGCCTTGTACAACCTTTCAACAGTGCAAAAGATGGGCAGATATGCTGGGACACCCCTTTCGAGGGCAGGCTCCTCTGTTTTCACAGTGGATGGCCAGCCAAGCACACCAACGACTCCGATACGAACTCATGAGATGAGTAACATCGAACCTTTGAGGATTTTATCGATTTCAGATTGGGGCTATTCCTCGGGAGTAGTTGGTGCTGCTGCATTGTTGGAATGGTCTCCTGATGGCAGGGTACTTGCAGTGGGATATTCCAAGAGGGGTATTGCGGTGTGGACCCCAACTGGGTGCAGGGTCATGACCACTCTACCTCAGCAAGCAACAGGGGACCAGCAGAATTTCAAACACACTCAAACAGCAGAAGAGAAGGAAGATGGTTTGCCAATAGAAATGCCATCGCTACCTGACGAATCATCCTCCCTTCTTCCCAGAAGGGACCCTCCCCAATCCTCAGAAATCTTACAAGGTGGTGGTATCCATGGACTGGCTTGGTCGTGCCACGGGTATACTCTCTTGGTTGCTGAGTCCAGCGCCCCTCAATCCCTTGTTGAGATTGCGTTTGTGAAATCTGCGCTCGGGCAGGGACATCACCACACAACAGCTCAGATGGGTGCTACATCGTCGATGCAGTCAACTGCCATGGGGATGCTCCTGGGGCCTGACAGAATTGTATTGATAACTTCGACTCCTCCCATGGCAAACCCTGCATTGTTTATCGAAGGAAAGACACCCTCAACAACAACAACAACAGGGCAAACCTGTTCTGATGAGAGGGATGTGACAAGGTCAAGCTTGTCCTTGCAACACATAAGAGCCCCTCCTCAGTATTTGGAGACAAACTACCCATTGACAATTGCCGCTGTGAACCCATACAATAGACAAGATATCGGTGTAGCTGGGACAAAAGGGGCTGCCATCTATTCTCATCGCAGCAAGCATTGGAGGCTTTTTGGAGATGCCTGCCAAGAGAAGGAGATCAGGACTCATTTCTTGGCCTGGCTTCCCAACAGCCTTCTGGCCATCGTCGCGACCCTAGGTACTGGTAGTAGCAGGAGCAATGGTAGTAATAGTAATAGTAATAGTAAGGGTGCAACAGGTCCCCATATCCTGGTGTATCCAAAATGGCATCTAGATCAGGCATCACTGCTGACACGGTACAAGCTTTTGCGGGACCAAGTACCGACTGCTGTCGAGGCATCGGGAGATTATATGCTGCTGTCCTACTCCTGCTTTCAGGTGCAGTTGTTGCACGTTGCCCAACAACAAAAGCCACAGATGAGCACAGCTGCTGCTGCTATGCCCCAAACCAATAAAGAAGCAATGGTTTGTATCACTGCAGTCAGGGAAATATCAGTGATGGGATTGCTGTCTGGTCGGGTTAAAGATATCGCTCTCATCCCCCCCGAGACAAGCGCAGGGGCTGCAGTATCCAGTATACGCGGCGGCAGCAGCAGCAGCAGCAGGGGGGCGACGACTTCTTCGTCTTTGATGCCAAGCTCACCCCGACAGGATGGTGAGGCGACGCTACAACCATCGACAGATGACGGTGGCTTGGGCAATCTTGCTGGAGGCTTGAAAATCAAAGTCCCCAAAGCTTCATCAGCAGCACTTTCAGTGTCGGTGACGGTCAACGACGCCGCAAGAATTGACCCTCATCAGCCCACCAAATGCTTGGTTCTCCGACACAATGGAATAAGCACGTTGTTGGACCTCAACGATGGGTCTGAGAAATTGTTGTCATCAGATGTAGAGTCTTTTTGGCTTCCTCCATCTGCATCGCAAGCCCTCAATCCAATGCGCACTACCGATGATGATGGCCTCCCGGAGTCCACATCATTTGCATCTCAGACGGCCCTCGGGTATGATTATTATGAAGTGAGCACCCCTCAGCGAGAAGATGCCCAGATGAAGTCTGCTTCACCAGCCATAGAATTGCCTTGGTGGACGTATGGGTCTCAGGGAATGCAGCTCTGGTTTCCAATGTCCCTCGAGGAGCCGATAACGCCGTCTGCACAACGACAACAACATGCTTCGCTGCTCCATCACACCCGAGCATGTTTGAAGTCTACTGATCCTGAACTAGAGTTTGACAAAGAAGTCTATCCTGTGGTCATTGCAATGGCTGATGTCAGCATCCTCGGAGTGACTCAGCGTTTGGCTAGAAGGGGTCCCATCCCAGCATTTTATCCCGTGCTTGAGAGCCAGCCTGTGTTGCCATGCCTCTTGCGTAGATTACTCCAACAAGGGAGATCAAAGGATGCCTTGAAACTGGCACAATCACATGCTCATGGTGCATACTTCTCACACAGTTTAGAGTGGCTGCTGTTCACATGTTTAGAGCTTGATTGCGCTGGCAATGGCAAGTTTAAAGATGGCATCAGCTCGAAACTGCCTTCGAATTCGTACTCTGCAAATGTGAGTGCTCTGGAGGCTGCTGCTTCCAACTTCCAACAATACTCAACTGGAATGTCATCCATGCAAAGAGAAGATACAGCTGCGGGCCCATTGCTTCGAGCTGCAGCTGCTATTATTCACCATTTTCCACAGTACCCTCAGATAACAGTCAGCGTAGCTCGGAAAACTGATGCGGAGCTGTGGCCGCCACTTTTTGCAGCCATGGGAGCTCCTTCAGAGATTTGCGAAAGGCTTTATAAGACTGCTGATCTACGCAATGCGGCATGTTGTCTACTCATTGTAGATCAGGTCGAAGGAGTTGAAAGATCACAGGAGCTGGGACTTGCACTATTGCATGCAGCCATGCTCAGTACGTCGTACGAATTGATGGTCGACGTCCTCAGATTCTTGGCCCCTCCATCGGAGAACTTGACCTCTTTGCATGACAACCAAAGTGAGGTTGACCAGTCATTACTGTCAAAAGTATGGGGCTATTTTACTGGAGTTGATAAAGTTGAGGAGGATGGTGGAGAAAAAAACCACCTCCCCAATTGGCTTGCTGGAACAAAGGGAGGTGCAGGTCATAGAGCTTGGCTATCAATCTGTCGACATGCCTGGAAGCTGGTCGATGCTGGATCATTTCGTTTGTTGGCCCTGCTTGGTGTTGCCTTGGCTCCACTGGCTTCTCAAGGAGGTGGGTTAGAGCATGTTTTACTGGGGTTGCCAAGGGAAGAATTAAAAGCTATGGAGCCTCACTTAACCTTGACAGCAGCTGGCATTGCCTCAGCTTTATTTGTCGCAACCAATGAGCTTGCTGGTGTTGGGGAAGATGGCACTCTTACTCACGCTGCCCAGAACCTGCTGTCTGCATTTGACAGAGTTGGTTTGGTCAATCAACACGCTGCGCTTGCCATCTTGCTTGGAGAGGAAGAGACCAGCCAAGCAGTACACGAGCAGCATCCCCAGATTTGGAGAGATTTACAGGATTTAATTCTAAATGACGTTCACCTGTGTGGTTACTCCATGGTGGTGAGCCCTGCAACATCACCGATGATTGTAAGGACCTGTAGTACTTTACAACAACAAAAGTAAAACCAATTATTATTCTTTAAAAAACTGAATTGATGTAAGGCATGATGTTTGAATGATCGATGAAAACAACAAAACTGTGAAAAGTAACTTGTACGAGGTCCATCAAATCCAGACCAAAAAAAGAACAAAGTCCATCAAATCAAATAACAGTACCAGCAGGAATGACAGCATTCCTCAACACCACCACCAGTCCGTCCTGAATCATGAATCCATCGGATTTTGCTCTATCAGATTCTTTCACTCCCTCCGCATTCAAAATTTTAACATTGTCGCCTAGAGTAACATTTTCGTCCAAAATACAGCCCTTCAAATGGCAATTGTCCCCAACGCCATAGATTCTTTCTCCTGCAGCTACATACTGTCTCTTCATTTCTTCATTCATCCACTGGGGGTTTCGTAAAATCACGGATCTCTCAATGACCGAGTTTCTACCCACATAAACACATTCCCCAATAACACTGTTCCTCACTGTGGAATCTACCAACACAGCTCCATCATTCAAAAGAGAACATTCCACTGTGGAGGTGCCCAGTGCACGTGCAGGGGGGGCTTGAGTGTCCTTGCCTGCAGCGCTCAAAGCGAATGCCACTTCATGCATCTGAACTGGAGCATCTTGCAAGGTCAGTTCCATTTGTGTCTCATAATATTCTCGAAGCGTCGAGACATCTCTCCAGTACACGTCGTCCCCATTCAATTGCATCTGTCGGTACCCATATACTTTAAACTCCTGGGCAAGCGCATTGGGAATGACGTGGTGCCCAATATGGGTGATGGCATTTGACTTGTTGGGGTCCAAAAGCCGGAATAAAGCTTCTCTTCTGAAGACATACACGCCCATTGAAGCCAAAAACTCCTTTCCAGGAAGGGCTTGATCTAAATCAAGCCTCATAGAGGCTAGACTTTCAGGGTGGGGTCTTTCCTCGAATTTGAGAATCTTGCCAGAGGACCTATGAGCACTTGCAATGCCCTTGCTTACTGCCTGCTCAGCGCTGACAGCATGCAGAGCCATTGTTATGTCTGCCCCACGTGCTCGGTGAATGGCAACCATTCTCTCCAAGTCAAGGTTGCTGATTCCTGTGCCGCTGAGAATGATGTAGTCAGTGGCAGGGGTGATGCCCCTGGCTTCGTCTTTCAACTCGTTCATATTCTTTCGCAAAGCATCTGCACTTCCTTTGTACCATTCACTTGTGTTCACGGTTTGTTGAGCAGCCAATATGTCCACATAACCCTCTTGATCTGGTCCACCGAATCTGACTGGTGGGTAGTACGCCGCGACGTGGGAGTTCAGAATGGCGGATTGGTATTGAGTGACCACATAAATCTTGTTGATTCCTGCTTTCAAGCAATTATTGATGGGGACATCTATAATACATAAAGATGAAGATCCAAGGGACACTGCAGGCATAGCTCTGTATTTGGTGAGTGGATTTTCAGTCTCACCTCCAGCTAGAATGACGGCTCGAACAGTTTTGCACATGTCTGTAGGATCCACGTGAAACAAAGCATTGTTAGTCCCAACGTGCGTATCTATTTCGGGTTGAATGGTCCTAGGCTGCACTCTACTGTGGGATAATACGCCGTTACTCCATAAATTTCCCTTGACAGCATCTGTCTGGTATGCAGCCCTCTTGCTATCATTGCTTGAAGCATTGGCCACCGCTGTAAACCGTTGAGTCTTCCGTGTGATATTGTTTTGTTTATTGACGAGAGCTTGAGATTGGTGTATTGGATTCAGGTTCGTTGCAACCTGTGCCGATCGCAAAGAGCCACTCAGCATTATGATATAGTGGTCCTCTAAGATTTGCTAAACTCTTCCGTCCAATGACAACAGTAAATAGTAGAACGACAAAAAATTGAATGAAATGTGCGGATATGAGCGGTGATTCTGTGACTTTCAACGTTGGTGCAAATGGGGATGATATTTGCGAAAGAAATCTGATACGTATCTGCCATTCAAATGGGATGGTGGAATGGTCGGACACTCGTGTCCTCAGCAACGAGAACTGAAACAGTGAGGAGTCCTCAGAAACATGTCTTACCGTAATTGTAATAGATACCTGGCTCCCATGTATCCTGTTACTGAAAGTGATTGTATATTTGTGCAACCCGAATGACGGTGGGCTGGCGCCTCAGCTTGTGGGTGATGGGAAACGGCAGGAGACACACTTGAATCAGTCACCCTCGGGAAGGGGAGTCGTCTATCCAAGCAGATTTAAGTGTGTACCCTGTGGAGGTGAAGCGAAATTACGACCCAATAAATGTCTTTCAGTATGCCCAGGCGTACCCGTTATACTTAGCAAACTGTAAAAAGAATGGAGGGGAACGATCCAAGCCTGCCAACCCCAGTGAGTGGGGCTAGTGCTTCAATGATGGCCATTCTAGTTACGGCTGGTATGACAGCCATAATGACAATGGATCTTGCATGGCGATTGCAGACATTGTATTGTGAGTTGTTGATGGTATCGCGCTCGCACCGGATGAGAGGGCCAGCAAAACTGTAAGAACAGTCAAACGTCGGGCGGTCAAACATTCATGTGCCTTGGGCGAATACAGGTGCTCCGCATATATTTTTGAGTATATTCTGTTGTTTGTTATTTAATTGTTTCTTAATTCATGAAGGAAAGCTGCTGAGCAAAGAAAGAGCCAAGTTGACGGAAGTATGAGGGCCGGATCGATTACGATGGCAACCCTCTTGCTAACGGTGCATATAGGGTTCGCAGCTTGCGAAAAGTCGAGCAGAAAAAGTGCAAGAAAAGGTTTGGTAAGTGTATGGTGCTTGAGATCAAATTTTACACCTCTGTTAGCATCCTCTTTTAAAATGTTGCAGAGCGGCACGGGGTTGCTGGAGGATCCCCTAGCAGTGGGCTATCTAGCAACTCAACCTTTACCTACTCCATTGCCAGAGCTACTTTGTGGGTTTGAGGATTTACCTCCGAATAACAAGTATACTTGTGCAGAGCAAGCTAAATTTGGCAAATGCGCTGCCGATTTTATGATAGGGTACTGCTTGTGTAGCTGCCCTTCCAGCGGCAGTTCACTGCCTGTAGGTGGCATATTAACCCCAATTCCGCTTGCTCTGGACTCATCGATAACAAGAGATCCCCTGGCAGAGCCACTCGATGTTAGTACACCCTCTCAAGAGGCTCCTGCTAAATCGTTCACCCCAGAATCAGAAGACAGCGTCAGCATATTGCCAATAGCACCACCACCAACCATTGCCACTCCTGACTTGGTGGCGGAGATTGCTGATGAAGAAGAAGAAAGAAAATTAGGGGGGATTATTTCTACTGATATTGTGACTGAGCCAAGACCCCCCTCTGAGCGAGAATTTGAGTTATTGAATGAGCCATCACTTGCTGGTCCAATCCCTGAGAGCACTTCCCCAACTCCCTCTGATCTATTTTCGCAACCAGTGTTCTTGGAACCCATCCCTACACTGCCTACAGTCTGTGAAGATGATGACCCCCTAATAGAAGCTACCAAGTTGGGTGATGTTGAGACTGCATCCTCTCTAGTATACTCCGGAGTCTCCCCAAACATCAAAACATGTGATGGGAGTTCACCTTTGTTGATTTCTGTAGAGGCAGGTAGCTACCCCCTGGTATCCTTGTTACTGAATAGTGGCGCAGATCCAAATGTCATGGACTCATCAACTGGACAGTTGCCATTACCACTCGCCATGCATGCTGTGCCATTTCCAGAAGAATCCATAGTCATGCGTCTGCTAGAGCATGGGGCGGACCCAAATGAGCAAGGCTCTTACTACTCTGAACCCCCATTGCTGACTGCCATAGCTCTAAGGAACACTGATCTGGTAGTAGCCTTGCTAAACTTTGGAGCAAATCCTAATCAAAGTGCAGATGGGTCACCGTGGAATGCAAGTCCACTGTTTCTCATACTGACCGATCCAATACTGAGCACAGATAGAGAGATAATAGTAAGGATGCTACAAGCTGGTGCAGCTGCAGATTGGGTGTATGTTGATGGTACTTCACTCTTAAATCTGGCTGAGGACATGGAGGATGACTGGTTGATCGATACTCTGGTGATGTACGGAGCTTGATACTGTATATAACAATAATTGTACTAAACTTTTTTTAGAGAGACAATGTGTGTGTGTTGATTTACAGAAAGATGAAAGCTATTGCGCCAAATACAATCTCTATACCTTATTCGTCGGCGATTACGATTTCACCATCGTCAATCTTTTGCTGAATGTCTCGTGGCTCTTCACCGTCGACTGTGCAGCCCACGCTCACGCAGGTGCCCAAAATTTCCTTGCAGGAGCCAGAGAAAGTGGCTGCGCAACTACGATCTCTCATGATCCTTGCAATTTCTTTAACATCGTCCAAGGAGATATTTCCATTGTGCTTAATGCCCTTTTCTTTCTTCCTATCTCTTGGTGGCTCCTTCAAAGCCTTAATAACAAGAGCTGCGGCAGATGGAATAACGGTGACCTTTGCTTGACGGTTTTGCACTGTTAACTTTACTGTGACACGAAGACCCTTCCAATCTTTGGCAGTTTCTTTAGCGATATCTTCACCAATCTTTTTTGGAGAGAGACCCAGAGGGCCAATCTTTGGGGCTAGTGATGATGCAGCACCGACTTCTCCACCTGTGGCACGCACATACACCTGTGTATAGGAAACAATTCATCAATTTTCAAATAAGAAGAGAAGCTTTAATCTCCAAGTAAAGGTGCTAAAGCCATCATCGGTGTCCCCATCACACCCGAAACGCACCTCAATAATGCTACCTGGATCAAATTTTGGAGGCATTGTTAATATATCCGCTCTCAACTGTAATACAACGTAAGAGAGGAGGTTTCAGAAGCCGGCAACAACATTTAGCTTTCTGCCGTCGGCCATGAGTCTCGCCTCGCTCGGAGACTATTAGACCCAGGTATCACCTGTGCAATTCAATAAACAAAATAGGTCCTCTTGAAAAATTCAATTGCACACTTTCCGCATCCACGAGATGTATTTACGTTAAAATAGCAGGGAGAAATCTATAAAGTGACGACTTTCCATGTTGACATTGTACTGAGAATTAGTTTACTTTCAATTAAAGCCTTTAGCAAATTGTTAAATGGCTCTTACTAGTGATGATGTCAACCTTATGATATATAGATACTTGTTTGAAGCAGGTACGCCGATCGAAAATTCCAAATTTCCTCTACACAGAGTTAGCAAGCGATACCTTTCGTATCCTGCAGGTTTTACCCATTCTGCGTATGTTTTTGGATGTGAAAGCACTGTCAGCAGAAGTGGTGCAAGCGGCAAAGACCTCCCAATTGGGGCACTAGTCACCTTCATACAGAAAGGCTTCCAGCTCATGGAGTTGGAGGCTAACTTGAACGAAAATGGCACTGATGTATATGGAGAGTACACCCCTATATCAGCATCAGAAATACTTTCCAAGGATATCGTTGAGCTCAAGGCAGCCTTGCGTGAAGCCAAGGATCAGAGAGCAACGGACCCTCTGGCAACCGGGCCCGTCGAAGTGCCAGCAACCTCCCTTTCGCTCACTTGTGCACATTCAGGAGAGGTGCTATGTATGTCATGCTGTCAAGCCACTGGGGCGTTAGCAACTGGAGGTGCTGATGGCTCCTTGAAACTTTTCCAGGATGCAGTCACAGATGCCGCCAATCCGTCAGCACTATGTCCCCTCCCACTGAACAGCCAACCATCGTGTTTGGAGTGGAGTACAGATGGCCGGCTGCTTGCATCGGGTACGACCACAGGCCAAGTACATATTTATAGCACTGATGGTTCCCTATCAGTCTCTCTTCAAATAGGAGGCCATGGTGAAGGAGAGCCCGTCTTGGCGGTTCAATGGGCCAAGGGGGACAATTGTCTCATTGCCAGCGGCGGTGCAGATGGCGTCGTGATTGTATGGGATCCTTCCTCAGGTCTTGTTAGAAAGAAGTATGATCTTCATTTAGGTGCTGTATTAGATATCGACTGGCGTACCAATACAGAATTAGCAGTAGGCACCCAATCTGGTGCAGTTTGTTACCTGAAAGTAGACGAAGAGAGGCCCTGTCGTGTGTGGTGGAGTCAGGATGGCGGCGGTGTCAGGTCGATGGAACACGAACAGGAGGAGGATACACCAATGAGGGGCCCTGTGAACAGCATAAGTTGGGATGAAACAGGCCGGCTACTAGCATCTGCAGGGTCAGATGGAACTGTCCGTATTTGGGGTTTGCATTCTGATAGGCCTGAAGTAGAGTTGCTGGGACACAAGCGGGAGGTTACCAGGGTCAATTGGGGGAGTGTGGGGGGCACACAGGCCATTGCCTCTGCATCAGCAGATGGTAGCATCAGGGTTTGGGATAGTCACACCTTGGAGCATGGGGGACCATGTTCGCATGTGCTGGATTCCCATGAAGGGGACCTCCACTGCCTGAGCTGGTCCCCTGTTGGTGAGTATGTTGCCTCAGGTGACTCGACAGGCAAGGTGAATGTATGGTCGGTGAGATCAGGTCGCCTGGTGAGATCATTCGAAGGCCCAGGGTGTGCCCATGAACTCGTATGGTTGGATACTTCGCTCCTCATAGCAGCGTGTGTATCTGCAACAGCTGCGGTTGTTGCGCAACTCAAGTAGCCTCGGGGGGCTTTCCCCCACTTTCCCATTCTTCTCTTTTTCTCTCACAGTACACATTTACACACGTTCAAAACAGTTGACGTTATATATATCTATTGCACATGACGTGTTGACTCTGTAACTAATAATATTGACACTAGGATTGTGTAGTCAGTAATAGAGGATGGAAGACATACCTAGGAGACAGCCTGAGTCCAGCTCTGACCAGAGCCTCGTTCTGCTCCAGGCAGTCCCATTTGTCTTCTGGGAGATAGGGAATGATAGCAATTGGAGGCGCTTCTGTGTCGGGTTCAATGCTGGGGGAGGCTGGTGTCTGTGGAATACCTTTGAGTTGGTGATACTCCGTTTTGTTGTCACTTTTGACTTTTGCATCCCTGACTACACTTTCCTGGCCAACCCCTGGCCTTTTATTAGCCTTAGGGTGATTGAGTTGTGCTATGTATGCTGCACTATCTGGAGGAGGATAAAAGTCAATGTCCGCCTCCATCTTGGCAACATCCTCCATAGATATCCTGCACATCTCTTTATGATTCTTCAGCAAACCTCCGAACGAGTCGAGTTTTCTGCTCATGACACCCTTCCCGTACGCAGCTTCCGCCTGGCGGACTTCTTCAAGCCATCTTTCGATGGGTGGGAAAGGAGAATTTGCATCATGGACATGCATTGGCTCTTTAATCATATTCTTAGGTCTCTTATAAAAATTCTTCTGCGCAGTCTCATAATCCCATCGGATCATTGTAGCTCCAGCTTTTTGCTCTGCCTTAACTCGAGTTGTCGTCCTCCGAGAGCGCTCTGCAGCTTCTTCTGGAAAATGTCCGGTCTGACATAAATACGCAGAGACCCTGGCGATTTCCACGCATGTATGCTTTCTTAGATTGTCCAGGGAGCGAAGTACATCTACAGTAAGCGCAGCTGGCTGAAGACCAGCATTGTCTACCAAGTAGCGAAAGAAACCAAGAATCAGCATTACCAAGGTTGTCTGAGTTTGGCTCTGTTCGGCAGTGATGAACCAGGATGAAACTATGGGCAGTATGTCAGCAATAAAGTTCTCAGAAAAGTAGTGAGTGCTCAACAGCATTGTTTTGATAAGATCACACCGTGAGAGGAAAGTATCAGCATTGGCACATAATGCAGACAGCTTCTGCTCATCAGTCACAGCCACTCCAACCTCGGTTAGAAATCTCGCTCTTTTAGCTGCATGAAGAGCGCATTGATGTTTCGCATCTAGCTCTGTCAGAAATCTATCAGGAACTGCTGACTGAATGCTTTTCCGGAGCTTTCTATAAATACACCTGACATTTTCGGCCGTGGTGGTTGCCTTGCCGGCGAGAGCTTCTACTTCAGATTCGTTCAGTGCATCGTCAATGGAGAACGCTCTGCGAACAGTAGACTCTACTCTGTCGGAAATTTTAAGTGTTCTTGTCGGATTGGAAGGCATTGTCTCGCAGGCTTGACGACTAGAGTGGATGATTACATCAAATTGTTGTTTCCAACCGTACTGACTAAATCAGCCAATAACGAGTAGAAAATCTTCTCTTATCCCAGAAATAAAAATTAAATGTAGTATTTTAGCAGCATGGGCTCCTGTTGTCTAACTGTACATTGAAAAATGCTGTGCAGGCACGCCCGCTGTGCTTCGGAGAGCCCTTCAAGCAAGGCATCATCTAAGCCCTCGATTTAAAGCTTGGGGGCTGTCTTACTAAATATTACATATCTTGCCAGTCATGAGACAATCACTGCTGCAGGGGCTGGTAAAAGCCGGGCGAAGTTTGCGATCCTCCCACACAGAAGAAAAACTTTGCTTCCAGCTGAGAGCATACAGCCTCGTTCCAATGGTTATAGAGTCTACCAGTAGAGGGGAGAGAGGGATGGATATTTACTCTCGCCTTCTCAGGGAGCGGATCATCTGTGTAAACGGTCCCATTGAAGATCACACGAGCAATCTCATTGTAGCCCAGCTCTTGTACTTAGAATCGGAGAATCCTGATAAACCAGTATGTCGATCCATTGCTAATGTAATGATGAGTAAAAGTCTCACCTTTTTCACCTGCAGATAAGCATGTATATTAACTCACCTGGCGGAATTGTAACTGCGGGATTGGCCATATATGACACTATGCAGTATATACGCTGTCCGGTAGCAACTTTAGCTGTGGGACAGGCTGCATCTATGGCATCTTTACTACTGTCTGCTGGAGAGAAAGGGCACAGACGTTCGCTACCCCATGCGAGAGTCATGCTCCATCAGCCAAGCGGCGGTGCCCAAGGTCAAGCCAGCGACATTGCTATACAAGCCAAAGAGATCTTAAAAATGAGGGATCTACTCAATAATCTGTACGTACAACACACTGGGCAGGAAAGTAGGAAAATAGAAGAGGCCTTAGAGCGAGACTACTTTTTATCAGCCCCTGAGGCCCAACAGTTTGGAATCATTGATGAGGTCATTGCAAAGAGAATGCCTGAAGACTTTTAAAGGTGTACATTATCATCCATACATGTCATACTCAGAACGAGATCTGCGCTGTTTATTCTTTTTATCTGTCTTTTTTCTATCTAGACCTGAGAAAGTTCCTAGATCACGAGATGCTGATTTTCCTGGGATTCTATCCTTAACAGGGATGGGGGCTGGGTAGTCCTTTCCAATACTACAGCCCGCTTGTTCTTGTTCTTGTTTGCTCATGAGCCAAGGCTCATGTATTTTACTCAAAGGTACATCTCGCAATTCTGGACACCATAGCTTGATGTAGGTGCCTTCAGGATCGTAATCCTTGCTTTGTTTTGTGATATTAAACTTGTTGACCCGGCCCCCAGTCAAACCAGCCGCAGCTACCCAGTTCCCCCAGTTACTGGCACAATCATAGTCCAGCAGCATCGTCTCAAACCAATCTCCACCCAACCTCCAATCTAATCCTAAATCTAGCGAGAAGTACGAAGCTACATTCTGACGGCCACGGTTGCTCATCCACCCGGTCATGAGAAGCTCTCGCATATTGGCATCGACGAGAGGTAAACCAGTTTTACCTTTTTTCCATCTCATTAAAAGTTCATTGTTATGATCCCAAGACTTCTCGCTTCTGATTATGCCGCCTGAATGAAATATTCTGTTGCCATGCTTCAAGGCAAAAAATTTGAAATAATCACGACATAGGAGCTCAAATATAACCCAATAGGTAGACTTGTTTGCCACTCTTTCTTTCTCGTAAGCTTTAACCTCAGCATAGACAGTTCTTGGAGAAAGACAACCCAGAGACAACCAAGGACCAAATTTAGTGCTGAAATCGCCTCCAATCATCCCGTTTCTGGTTTCAAAGTATGTTGCAATGCAATCACTCTCCCACAGGTAGTACTTGAGCCTGTTCAGTGCTTCCGTCTCCCCGCCCTTGAAGTTGAAGGCAGCACGAGAGTCTGCTGCTGGGACAGTCTCAAGCACTGCTGCTTTTTGGTTTATTTCAGCGAGCATTTCATTCAGTTCCGACACTGAACGCGGTGCTTTGCCCATAGAGATGCTTGAGCTGGGAAGTGGCAAAGCTCCTTTGATTGGCGAGGCAACAGGCTTCCTGACAGAACATATGTCCTCCACCTTGTGACGAAACGGAGTGAACACATCTGGCATATCAGCGACTTCATTGCTAAAGGGTAGGTCGTCTCTGTGGTACAATGTGCTCCCCCACAACACCTCGAGGTTGCTACCGTCAGGCAAGCCTTTCTCCACCGCCTTGTCTACCTTGGTCTCTTCACCAGTGACCTCAGCTTGAGTGAAAACTGACGTATTACTATTGTGTACTAGTTTTGGTAATTCTTTCTCAGGAAGACCTACTCTTATAAGGAGGTTACTACCTATCGATTTCAAATTCTGCTTCAGATCAAGCACACTTTGCACCAAGAAAACGGCTCTGTAGGCTCCGAGCTTTGGAGTGCCCCAGGTAGTGAGATCTGAAATGAACCTGGGGTCGAAAACATAAACAGGAAGCACTTCAGATATTAATCCAGACTTGACTCGTTTCATAGCCTCACTTACAATGACATTGTCGTGCAACCGTAGGTCATTTCTGAACCATAATAGGCCTCGGCTGCTGCTTGCTGTCATGCTGTCAGTCGAGTGCGAAGCGGGTGTTGAAAAACGCGAATAAGTTCTCTTCTGCAACTTGTTTTGTGGTTAAACAATGACAATGCATGTATTTGCTGCTAATGCCGCTGAGCATTGAGCGCTTACCTGGATATCTGACAATGTCCTTGGTGGAGTAAAGTTGACTCGCCGAAATGCCATATAAATATTTTGCTCGATTAATTTGAACCCCAAAAGATGATTTGTAATTACAAAAAATGGTTACAGTTGGGGCATGGTCTTGGAAGAATTTGTGTGGCACACCTGAGGCTTCTGTAAATGTTGGCGCTATGTCTGCTGCCCCTGTCCAGCTGCAGATGCTCAGTTTAGGCAATGTGGCAAATGGAGCAAAACACCATTCCCAAACCTTAAATTAATTTGAAGCGCCGACATAGTGAAGAAGAAGGAAAGAATGATTGTACGACACCTGGTGTAACTTAACTCGCATAACTTGGGAATTATGTTTTTTTCGGTGGACTTCGTCTGCGGCTGGGGAAGTCTACTTCTATTATTTCTATTCGGATGGTAGTTTTCATGCAGCTGGCATTGCCCGTGACCGTCTGCAGAGATCTCACCCTTTCGGCCCTCCACCGCAGGCTGTTTGTGAGCACCTCTGTCTACCAAGACTTTGAAGACAAAAGCCCTATTGCCAGGTTTCTGTTTTCAATAGTCTTTGCATTATCATCTGTTTTACTTGAACTCCTCATATTTGAAATACTAGATGTTATGGATAGTACCCATAGAAGATTTATGTGGAGATTTGACTTGGTCTCTCTCCTCCTCCTCCTGCTTGTCGTCCTCCCATTCGTGCACTCCTATCTGGCCTTGTCGAGGCATCTAAGACCATTGGGGGCTTTAATAGGAGCATCCATATTTTTTGTATTTTTTTCAGTTATATTTTGGAAGCTTTTAGGACGACATAGCACAGGAGACACATTCACTCTCATCAGCGCTGTGGGACGAGTTGGAGCTCTGGGGGTGGCAATGGTGGCGATCGTCTCTGGCTATGGCAGTGTGAGTGTGCCCCACTCCTATATTTCATTATTTATTAGACCAGTTGAGAAGGCTGAAATAACTGCACTAGAATCGCAATTGAGTCACACCATGGAGAGCGTGACAGGTAAGCGGAAGAGCATCCTCCTTGCAAAGCGGGAACTCGCACAGAGCAAGCACTCTAGAGTATCACACGACGATGATAGAACGTTCTTTACGAGACTGTTATCTTTTGGATCGTCAAGGAAAGATCCTGCTCGAATCATAGCTTCGCTGGAAGCAGAAGTAGCAGCCCTTGAAAACCTCAAGGCTGCGCTGCTGACCGATCTATTGGAACTGAGACAAGAGAGAGCTCGAGCTATAGCAGCCCGGACGATCTGGGGACACGTGACAAATGTTCTTGGGTATGCACTCTCTCTCTATTGTGTCTACAGAATGTTTGCAAGTGCTAGAGCTCTTCTGTTTGGGGAGGACCTTTCTTCGGACCCCGTTTCAAAAACGATAGGACTGGCCCTCCGGCTCTTCAGTGGAGGTGCCCTTACGTTGGATGTTGCAGCCTTCAGCCAGTACTTGACAATGGCATTTATAGGCTTTATATCCATAACTTCTTTGAGAGGTTTCATGGGCCAAGTTCACAGAGTGTTCTCTGCTTGGGCATCCGGGGCAACTGGGAGCGGTGGGCTTGTCTTGCTGCTGACAGAGTTACTAGGATTTTATGCAGTCTCTATGCTCCTGCTCCTGAGGAGGCAACTCCCTGTCAAGTATAGACGAGTTGTGAGCGATGCTATTGGGGGTGAACTAGAATTTGACTCATTTCATAGGTGGTTTCATTCCTTCTTTCTTGCCAGTGCTGTTGTGAGTGTGGTACTATTTTACAGTCAGGTGAGAAGAACAAAAGCAGAAGCTTTGGACAGATTGCCTGTATATTTGGCGAAATAGTAGTAGTATAGTTCAAACACGTGTAACCAAGGGGACAGCAAGGTGCTTCAGAATGATGCCCTTTTCAAACCAATCCAATGATATATGCATGTGGCCTGCATCATAATGTTCTAGAAAGAGTCGATTGCTTTCATCTAATGATCTCAAACCTATCCAGTCTTCTTTATAGAGAGTGCTCTGTCTCATTGGTATAAGTGTTTCGCCGTCATAGAATGCAAAATGAGAAGATTCCTTTGGAACGACAGTTATATCCTTGTCGAACTGGACCAACACGAGTTTCGATAACGATCCCAAGTTCCTGGCATATGTGGTATTCTTTTCAGGTCGTTCGTTATTGATATCTGCCAAAAATTGACTCTTTTCCAAATATATCTCATCAAATGGCAGAGCGGGCTTGAAATATTGGGCTTGAATACTATGATCTCTCACCCAATATGAGAATGCTCCCTTCTCTAACAAAACTTGCATTGCATGGCACCAGCGAGACGTCTCATTACATCCAGGAATGTCATTGACTCCCTGATGCTGACTGCCCAGGGTCACTAGGGTGTGCATTCCATTGCGGTGACTGCGATGACATCTTTGAGCCACTCCTCGCAGAAACTGCCCACCTTGGCTTAAACCCAGGGCAACGTATCCTTGTCTAAGTTCATCTATACTATCCAATTCATCACAAACCTTGCGTATTTGCTCGTTGACATTGCCAAAATATGAACTTGCAATATCTGACTCCATCGACCCTCCTCGGGAGCCCGTATTGATAGAATGAACAAATGTGCCTGGAAGTACATTTGTTATGGAGTCCATCAGAGACCCTACACTATGCTTATTGCAACAAGAGTCGCCCATGCCGTGCCATATCACAATTGGCAAGAATTTGCGTTCCATAGATTGAAAAGTGGGCTGATCGGCCCGTACTTGCCGCACATACAGAAAACATAAGAGAATTGAAAACAGTTTCATCTTATCTGATGTTATTAGTACAAAGGCGACATGGAGTTTACCAAAAAGATATCTCAAGGTATGCGACTCCCGAACTTCATGCTGTGCTTGGCTTGTCTCTCTTGGTCACTGAAAATTCAGGGTGGAACAGAAAGGACACAGCATGTTCTGAAAGAGACTTAATGGGCTGTATTTCGAACTGTAGTATCACGAGAAAGATGTGTATTGATGCAATAATAAGTCCCATATTTTTGCAAGCAGAAGAGAGCATTAAGGAAGAGTGCTTTGTTGCAGCCAGCGATCTCTCGACCATCTGACTTGTACTGCAAGGGAGCACATCGACGTTGACTGGGTAGCCCTCTATTCCAAAGCAGTTACGTCAGGAAGGTTTTTCTTAATACTCCCTTAAGATGGTAACAAATCGTTTGTTCGGCTCAAATCGAGCCCTTTTACAATGCAGTTTTTGCACAGAGCTGTAATAATACTGTAGAAGCGACCAACTTCTTAACATTATTCAGTTTCATATGGGCGGAGGGGTAGCCGGATCACCGAGCCCAGAGCATCCTCCCCAAGGGGTCAATTGTCTATAGTAGGGATCCTTCAGATCAAAATTTCCAGCAGAACTTTGTTCAGGGTCGCCTGGCCTCAATGCAGGCCCTTTTAGTGTGAGACCAACGTCATAGCTTTGCCTGCTATGTGCGCTGAGGAAGAGTTCACCACAGACAGTCTCTCCAGGACGTTCTAATACCAACCCTCGCTCCAACAAGCACCGTAGCTGAAACCAATGTGTAACTGGTAAACCTGGTGCAGTAGATAACCACCTCTGAACTGTGCTGCCGTCAAACAGCACATCAAACCAAGCTGCTATACCATGCACAGTACAAGGCACCCCGACCTGCAATGAAAGAGGAATTCTGATATCCTGAAGTTCCGTCTCACTTATAGTCAGGAAATCAAAAGTCTTTGAAGTGCAATTTGATACGAGAACGTTGGGAGGAATCTGATCCACAACAACTTGAGTGAAATAACTCTTTGCAGCTGGCTCAGCCAAGCAAGTCAGATCTATTCCATAAAAGTTGGGCTGTTCCCAAAACGAAGATTTAGAAGCTACCTCAGCATGCAACATTTCATCGCTAAATGCTGCGAGATGTATTCTGCCGAGCCTGGGGAACATTTTGCCCCCGGGTTTCAAGTACCGATCCCTTGCATAGAGGTACGATTCAAGCATCCTTTCGTTAACAAGCAATGTGCCCATTGGCTCACTGACCAAAACATCAACTTTTTCTGGAATTTCAACTTCCTCTACTTTACCATGGATGACCTTGATTCTATTGCCGATCGGGGAGTTTGCAGAAGCCAGTTGTGCAGCGAATTTTGCGGCACCGCTCGCTTCCACAGCGTACACAACACGTGCGCCAGCAGCTGCAGCAAATAGAGCAAGTACTCCACTCCCACACCCCACATCCATCACAGCTTTTCCACAGAAATCAACTGCATTCTCTACTATTGCTGCATGGTATGTGCCAGTCCTAATGTAGTCCTGCAGCATATTTTGTTGATGCTGCAGCATGCCATAATAGTGAAAATATAAGTCGGCAGAGCCTTGATCTGTTTTCTGATCAAAATGATTGCTGCCATCGTCACTATAGTTATGCATTGAGGCCAGTACAGTCTTAAGGCAAGCAGCGGAGTCTGAATCTAATGGCCGAAGCAGAGCACTACGCGCTCTGTCTTTTACGAAAAGGGCTCCGGTACTGCTAGCTTCACTCAAGACTGGATTGTGCCAAGTCGCAATGTTATGATTTGTCTTATGTTCAATGGCATATATGGTGACTGTGACAACGTTCTGTTCTTTGGCTAGACGTTCAACTTCGACTTGAAGAAATGCAATCTGTTCTATAGGTTGGCAATCGAAGTCCCCTTGTATCAAAGTGCATCCAACATTTCGGACGCTTACATTCGTGTTAACCATCCGATGTAATTACAATGGCATTTTCACTGCTACTAATTCAAAAGAAACGTTAGTCAATATGCATGCTTTGGCATGCCTTCCCTGTAAACGTCAAAATTTGAGGCAACTAAATCGCTAGAGCTTATGCACATGTGCAATCGGAACTAATCAATGTAAGAAAGCTGTATAAAAGCGAGTTTTATCCTGCCTCAAGACGAACAGTTGAAAAACCATGGGCCACGTGCCGGGTTTCGAAACGTTCGTCGTTTGGGTTTTTAGTGATTAAACACGGACGTTTCGCATCATCATCCTATTGTATCATGACAAAAATGCATTGTCTTTCCGCTTCAAGGCAGCACGGGGCTATTCCTAGGAGAAGCCGTTGTTGCACGATTAGTTCCTGGAGGTGGAGAATTAGGGCAAGTCCTCCGTCTGACATTTATGTTCTCGATTTCGATGGAGTAATAGTTGATTCAGAGAATGAAGTAAGCTCATTGTTTCTATCTTTCACTCAATGTTCTGAAGATTTGAGGTGATGTGATCTCACTCCGCCGCGACCCTAGGTCACGGCCTCTGCCATAGCCGCAGCATCCTCTTACTGGCCTGATATCTTCACGAACCTTCACAAAGACCAAGAAATAGCGTTACGTACAAGAATGAGATCTGCACGCCCCAAGCTGATCTCTGGCTATGAGGCCTTGGCAATGGCACGACTCCTGTGCAGAGATGACGACGGAGCCATCCTCGCTGCTATTTTATCTGATTGGGAGAACCTGTTTCCGAAACTCCTGGTTGACTGGGGGGAGGAAGCAGATAGTATCCGGAATCATTTTGAACATTACCGCTCATCAGCCATGTCTGTCAGCGGGGGAATGGAGTGGTGTGAGTTGAGTCCTTTATACACTGGGGTCAGAGAGGCGTTGTCGGATTGCGATGCACCTGTTTATTTTGCATCTAGCAAAGCACCCCAGAGAATAACCCCTCTCATCAAGTACCATTTAAAGATTGAACTGGAACATCCTTCTCCCAGACTTTTTGCGGGTCTCATCCCTCCCAATTCAGGCAAGGCAGAGGCACTTCGTCAGATCATGGAACGGCCTCTTTCTTCTCACCCCCAAACAGCCCTCCATTTTGTTGATGACAGATTAGAGACACTGATGTACATAAGAGAACATCACCCAGAAGTAGCAAAGAGGTATACATTATATTTTGCAACCTGGGGGTACAGTACCCCAGAGGAGAAGAACCTCGTTTTACGATTGCCTGGCATTCAACCTCTCACGCTCCCTGAATTTTGCGAATTATTGCGTTGGGGACTTGTGTCTAATACATTTGATGGCTGCGAGCCTGAGGAAGCGGAGAAAATAGATACATTAGGATGGAAACCACCCTCGTCAGTGTAAAAATAAAAAAGTAAGATACATCATACCCAAGGCATCCACCAGATGTACATTTTCCCAAGGTTTTCTTGGCCAGTCGCTTCTGTTATCAGCCTATGGGCATGACCTTCCACACTCAAAGGCATACATGGCCTTGAAAGAACTCCCAATAATGTACCAGACAATCGTCCTGCCATAGTTGCCATAGCATCCTTAGCGTGAGGATTCTCCTGCTCTGCTTCTTTGGATCCTGCTCTCCCTGCAGTTGGCAGTCTTGGCATCCAATCGACAAGTGGATCGTGCACAAATGTGTCCATAACACTCAGTATTGCTTCTTTATTGGCGCGTAAAACTGCCAACGTGACTTCACAACATTTCTTGAAACCACCCTCATGTCCCGACACGCCAAAAACATCGATTATATTCTGAGTCAGCCTGAATGGAACCATTTCAGGCTCTGCAAGAGACAATCCTTTGTCGAACAAACAGCAAAAGTCAACGTGAACCACTTCTCCAGACGAACAATCTATTAGGATGTTTTCACCATGACGATCACCCAAGCCAACAATGTGACCTACCATGCTCCATACAGCAGTCATTCTAGTAAAGGATAGTCGAGCTGATAACCAGGCAGCTGGTTCGGGAAAATTACCCAAAAACCATCGGTGGAATCTTGGTGGCAATATCTCAGTGACTGATTGTAACAACACACTCCTTCTTGGCCCCTTGAAAGATTCATACATGCGCTTGATTGTCGGATGAGTGCTTTTGGCATCGAAATGACCATCAGCCGTCAGTGCCTCATAAACCAAATTTCTCAAGCCTCGAGTGGCCGGCACCCATTCAATAATTCCACAGTCTTCAGAGAGCGGGGTGACTGCAAAGCGTTTGAGCCTCAGTCCACGTTTTCTACTGGTACTCTCCCCCAAGAATAATCTATTCAATACTCCAGCAACGTCCATCATCCGGCTGTCTTTCCGCAAATCATCCTTGGGTTTCGCTAGGAATCCATATTTACGTCCATCCGATCCTATAATTGTGAGTTTCTTTGGCTTTTGAAGGGAATTCATCACCTCTACTTCATTTGCAATGCTTGCCACTGTGACAAGATCTCCAAAGGGCTTCCAGTTTTTGTCTATTCCAGGTCCACCAGTAGGAACATCTACTGTCAATTGAGAAGCAATAGGAACCATGACACTCAAACAAGATATCCTTGCCAAGTGTGTAAGCTCTTGCTTTATACTAAATGACTTTTTATTATTGCATGTATGGTTGCAAAGCCGAATGAGCTGCTCGCAGAAGGATGCCGACTCTCCAAACAGGCGACGAGCTTCGTCGGAGGTGGTATGTTTTTTTGCACCTTGAATTATGGCATTTGCAGCTGCACGTCTCGAGGCGACAGTTGATTTGCTGACACAAGCAAGGGCCCATAAAGCTTGCTGAGGGAAGCCTTCCAACACTTTTGTGATGACGTGCTTGGTAAGAGCAGCAACTTCTGCATGTGCATGACAAACTCTTGAGATCAACTGTGGAAGTGCTGTCAACCATACATGCAAAGGTATGATTTTGACGAGCGTTTGCATCTGATCAAATACAGCTCTTGCAGCTTTTACTTTCTGTACGTCAATAAGTGAGGCATCCGTTTTGGTACCCCCTGTAGAGGAAGAAGCTGCGGCTGCAGCTGGAGATGAACCAAACTCAAAGAACAAGGTGAGCATTCTAGGTAGTGACTGATAGACATGTTGATGACCCCGGGCTACGCTCTCCCCATAATGCTTTAAGACGTCAGATAAAAACATTAAATGTGGCCTATCTTCCCCAAGCTTGATCTTGGACTTTCCAGACAACCTATCCAGTCTGTTACCTTCTCCTGCAGCAGTGACAGCATGTGCTTGCTGCCTTTTCTTAGCGTCACACATTGTTTGATCCAAAAATGCTGCAAACTTGAAATGGGCAGTCTCCCAAGAAGTTCGTAGTGACAACGCCTTTTCAAACATTGCAGCGACCTCTTCTCTATCACCTTGCCCAGTCTCTGCCATCCACTGTGCCAATTGCAGTGCAACAAAGGCGTGTTGCTTCTCTTGCTCAGATTTTGCAAGGTGAGCCAATGATGCATCTTCTTTGCGGCTCATTCTCCCCTCCAATGCAGAAAGCTCCGAAACAGCACGATATGGCTCTCCCCTTGCATGAAGCAAATTAATACGCTCCAATGCAGCTCCAGGCACTGCTGAAGTCGCTGCCTCTAGTGCAGCCGACATGCCCGCATCATAATGGCCCGTCATCCTACACACATTTGCATGCTCTAACCAGCAGAGGCCTGCATCCACAGATGCGCCTGCCAATGAAGCAAGCTGTCGCCTCAACGCCAGAATAGGTGCTTGCGTAGCTAACGATGATTGTGTGATTGCCAAGCGGTCTGCCCACCGCAGTGCACGCTCTCGTTCCTTGGGTCCAACATGGTGGGTGAGCAAAGGAATGGAATCAGTGGCCTCTTGAACCATGTGCAAATGCACCAAGTATGGATATGCTCTGCTGTAAGACTCCAAGGCTGCAGCAGAGAAAGCTCCCATGGCTTCTAACTTGGCAGCATCTAACTCTTGGCCAAGTCCTTCATAATCTTGAGACGAAGCGCAGCGCAGCATGCGTCCAAGCCTGACTTCCCATCTGAGCCCCGCATCCAAAAACTCCAAACCACTTTCAGCGTCTTTCAAACGGACATCCAGGCAGTCCCAACGACCCATACGCCAAGCAGCTGCAGTTGCAAGGGCGTTCAGTTGAGATGTTGCAGGGCTGTCATTGACACGTATTCCAGACGGTTTCCTTCCCAGCCCCTCCACCTGTGTCAGCAAGGCCTGCCAATGACCCATGTTGAGAAGACAGTTCAAATGCCCCATTCGAAGAGGAAAGAGACCATTTTGCGCATTTCTGGCATCGCTATTCTGTTCAGTGTTATGCTGCAAGGAGTGTTCATACAACGAAAGAGCTTCACCCCAATTGCCCGCCTTTTCGGCCACCAGTCTCTGATCATCAGGTCCTGGGCCTCCCACGCGGAGTTTCACAAGACCCTCCAATCCATCTGGCTCTTCTAATTTGCTGTACACTTCAAGCAAAAAACTGACCTCATCATCAGAAAATGAAGCAGAGTAGGCTGCTGCAATATTGTATGCACCTCTCCTTACCTCCCTCACATAGGTTTCATAGTATTGCAAGGCTCTTGCATGTGCTCCAGAGGCTCCTGCAGCTTTAGCCAACAAATCACGCGGAATCTTATTGACAAATTGGCACACCGTCTTCCACCTCTCTTTTAATTCTGGTGACGTTGAAAGCGATGTATCGCCAGATGACAACTTACTAGAGTTGGAAGTAGACGTGTTGCCACCCGGCAAGTAATTTCTGGGTTGTACTGCAACTTCGCTACCCCATCTTTGAAGGGTGTCCAACAGAGTGAACACAGCTTGGACAGACAGTCCATCATCTCGGGTGGCAGTATCGCTCTTCAAGACCGCAATGATCTCTTTTTCCACGCTTTGCAAGCTCTCGGCATCCCCACTGCCAACCATGTCCGCAACCATGTATGGAAGCAGAAACAACGCAGTAGGTATGTCAAATCGACACACAGGTGCAGCAGCTCTGTAAAGAGCGGCTCTTGGACCCTTGATGACATCAGCCATGGATGTAATCCAGAGGGTCAGCCACCTACGGAAAGTTATATTGGGTACAGTGCCATAAATGGGATTCACAAATTTACGACCGCTTCCACTCATTTTGTATTTACTATCCAAGTATGGCCTCACTATAGCCTGTGCTTCCAAAGGCAATATGTTGAAAAGTAAATTGACTTCTGCAGCAGGAGTGCTCTCTCTAGAAGTTTTCCTGTTGGTTGCGACAGAGGATACTGTGGTGGGTTGATATACTGAGAGCGCACCATACTTTCCATAGGCCCTTAAAACCTCCTGTATGGAGAATGTGGCGGCATCTAAAGCCTGCAGACTGTCTGCACTCTTCAACAATCTTACTAATTGGCCATTCATTAACTGTAGCAGCAACTCAGGGTCACCATTCGCCATTTCAGGTAAGGGGGCAGGAGGTACATGAACCCTTGCAGGGTCCACAGCTCCCAGCATTCCAAGGCATTCGGCGCAGGCCCGTTGGCCTGCTGAGCCTACTGTACCCCCTTCAGGTCCACACGATTTAATGAGTGCTGACATCAATCTAGATAGAAGCCTGTTGTTAGAGCCTGTTGTTGGCTTGCTGCCTAATAAACCAAGCAGCCAGTCCCTCTTAGAAGATAATACTAACCGCAGTTCATTGAGAGCAGTAGCCCTCACAGCTGCACTTTCATCCTCCAAAGATTGTATTAGGAGCTCGATGTGCTCCTCAGTAGTAAGCTGACCCCGCTCTTCCTGCAATATCACATTGACTTTCAACAGCTCCTCTGGTCCAGCAGCTGGAAGAGGGGGCATCGCCTTTAATTTTGCTCTAAACCTTGGTTCCTGCTGACATACAGTCACCAAGTCTGCAACAACCTTGGAAGCCAGTTTGGCAACTAAAGGTGACTCAGTGTCTTGCAGGGACGGCAG
This sequence comes from Axilococcus clingmanii, assembly GCA_019693495.1. Taxonomy (NCBI): domain Eukaryota; kingdom Viridiplantae; phylum Chlorophyta; class Chlorophyceae; order Chlamydomonadales; family Chlorococcaceae; genus Axilococcus; species Axilococcus clingmanii. The sequence continues at coordinate 62,940 of JAAMXV010000611.1, forward strand.
CAGAGCCACCACTATACGATGTATGACTCCTCCAAGCTGGATCAGTGCTTCCCCTCTGGATGCCAATGCCCTCACCAACAGACGCCAACCTTGCAGTCCTTGCAGCTTGACTTCCTTGGGGTTTTGTACCCTCTGCGAACGAGCTAATAAGACCATCATTTGAGGAAGAAACCGACCCACAAATTTTCCAGTCAACTGTATAAGCAGCGCAACACATCGCAGCATTCTTATCGCTTGCCTTGCATCACCATCCGTTGATGCATGGTTGAGATTCATCAACTTGCTATCAAGTTCATCACCCATTTCCTTCAACATCCTAGTCACATGATCTCCATCTGCCAAGAATTCGGATATACTCTCCTTTGTAGGCCTTCCTTTGTCAATGGTCTCGCCTTTAGCAATCATGCTCAGTTCCCCAAGCGAAAGGACCGTCCGTTCAAAGACCGACTCAGGAACAATGTTAGCTTTGATCCATTCTCTTGCACTGCCAGCCTGCATAATAATCTCACTCACAGTCTTTGGCATGACTAGCTTTATATAAGATACAAAATCTAATCCTGTAGATGCCTCTATCAATGCCATCTTCTCAGGGAATGTAGTATCACCTCCATCAAAAAGGGATTTAGCTACCACCACATAACCCCAGTCGGTGAATAATTTCTTGCGATCGACACCAGCTGCTTTTGCCAAGGCATCTATAGCTGGCTCATCTTTGGAAGCGACTACCGCTGGCAATGCTTCGGGCAGCAGTCTACAAGCTACAGTTTTGGGAGACAGTTCCAAGAGATCAGAGAGCTCTGTCAGCAATCCGGGGCATGATGTCAGCTTGGTTCCAACCAGTTGCAGCAAATCCGGGCTTGCAGAGAATAAATCTCTTAGACCAGTCTGTTTCAATGCCGCCATACCCAGCAGGCACTCCCCTGCTGCAAAGCAGTATACATTATCATTAGCCAACCTCAGCGTCAATATCCCTAATGCTAGGAGAAGGGATGTGGATGACGTTGACCTACCTCCAACGTTGCCCACTAGCTCTATGAGGCACTCAACTGTACCGATTTTGCTGCTATCGGTTGCTGCCTTGGTCACTGCTGATTCTAATTGATTTCGAATGATTTTCAGAAGATCCACTTGATATTTATGGGCTACTACCTCCCTGTCTTTTGAATGTATTGGATGGGCTCCTTCATGGAATAGACTGATAATAGCTCTTTCCGAATAGAGTACAGGGGCCAACCTTAATAGAGTACAGCGTGCAATTGAGCTCCTGCTGGAAGCGATACGCAACAGCCATTGCACCAATTTCTTCGCATGCTCAAGCTGAGTGAGCGAAGCTTTTGTTATGAATGCAGCCACTGTTTCAATCACTAAAGGTTCATTGCTTGACGCAGGGGACCTGCATAGCTCCTCTAGTATACCTCTGGCCCAATCGGAAATATGGGGGGGAAGAACAGTGGCAGTACCTGTTGACTCCTGGACTATACTAGTCTTCTGACCTAGGGTACATTCCACTGCAACAACAGCCAGTACCTGTGGCTGATGACAGTAATCAAATACAAATCGCAATCCATTTGTAATATGTCTGATTCTGTTGATATCTCCAGCAGAAGCGATCGCCGTCGCTGATTCTTGTAACAGCAGCAGCATTGTCTGGAGTTGTGTTTTGCTTGAACTGACAGAACTTTTCAATCGGCCTCTATGCGTTGTTGGTTGGGATAAAGCATCCGTGTCAACTCCTTCCATCAAACAGCATAAAACTGGTAGCAAGAGCGTTGCAGCAGCCAAGAGTTCTCCATCTTCTCCTCTATCTAATGCTTGTGTGATGGCATGGACTATGCCATCCATGTAGCCTTCTCCAATGTCAAGTTGATGAGCCAGCATTGCAGCCCCTATAAAGCCTATGCTGGAAGAGATGGGAGATAAAAACCCCTTCTTCTGAAGGTGAGCTGACAATGCTTTGTTGATCTCAAGTTGCTGGGAACTAGGCAATACATCCTCTGGCATCACAACCAGATCGGGATTTGCACGCAGCAGCAGACACCGAATACGTAGCGCAGAGCGTACCAATTCGAGCAGGGCTCTTGACCTATTGCTGCCATCTAAGGGGTGCTGGAGGTGCAGAGACAGAGGCTCTCGCAGGAGATAGGCTGCATGCCGAGGTGCTGAATCAGCTAGTGTGTTTGCAAGTGTTGCTAGTGCAAGCAGTTGCTCAGTGTTTGCAGCACTATCCATGCACTGAGACCTCAGCTCTACCCCAACAGTAATAATATTTGAAGCCAACTCTGACAATAAGCTGTCCTCTATAAGCTGATTACTAGGACTATCAGCATAAGTACTGTTGTTGTTATTATCACCGGCCTCCTGCTGCCCCTGGAATGCCAATCTTTGAGGTGTGATTCTCGTCATCCGTCTCCGCTTGTTTGAACAAGGGGCTGCTTCCCTTCGGTTCTCTTGTGAAGCAGGAACAGTGATCGTTGCAAAGTTGAGCTTGTGCTTTGTCGATGCTAATTTAAATGCCATACTTATCGCTTCTCTTGGCTGAGCAGACAGGTACTCTTGTACAACACTTTGGAGCATCTTTTGGCAGTTGGGACTACCAGCCCTGAAAATTCCAAAACCGATGGCTGAGGAGAAATGCCAAGCCAATGGACACCGTGTGCAGCACTCCAACCACAACTGACATAAGTTTTCGTGGTAGCGATCCTGTGCTGCAGTTGATCCAACAGCCCCTTGTGCAGCGATTTTAGCGATCCTAACTAGGAGCCCCTTGCTGTATTCCTCTCCTCTCGCTTCTGCTGCATCTAAACAAGCATGAAGCAAGGAGAGGAAGCTCACTTGCCATTTTCTATTATTTTTATTATTATTGAAAGAGGCAACTAAAATATTGCCAACATCAAGGACTCTGAGCAATTGAGCGTGTCTCAGTGGTAGAATAGAAACAAGGGTGGCAGTGAGTTCCAAGCCTGCCGCAGATATACTGGCGTTTGCACTTGCTGCTAATACCAGGGCCGCGTCTAAAGTCTTAGAAGTCAAATGCACTGCAGCTGATGAAGGGTACTTGGCAATCACCTCTGCCAGTATGGAGGCCACTCCTGAAAGTAAGACCTCGCATTGCGACATGCCATGAAGTCTCACTTCCAATTTCTTATCTTTGAATTGGAAGCAACATACTAATAATTCAGCTCCTGGCTGACTTATGAAGACAATTGAAGAAGCATATGCATCCAAGAACAAGTTGGAAAAATTTGTTATGATTGATGCAGCCAATGCTGGCTCTTTAGAGGCCATGAGAATAGCTACCCTGCAGATTGCACCTTTTAGTTCTGGCTGGACTTGACTCAGCTCTGATCGAGCAAGGTTCGGCAGAAGCCTTTGCATCAAGTCTAACAGGGGCGACACGCTATGGCCTGATAGCATATTTGGCACTTTAATGCAAGTCAACTCCACAAGTCGTAGCACTGAAGCGACCTCTCTAGGCCTTGCGGTTGTGGGCAGGACTACCTGGTCGATCAGTTTTGTAAGCACTTTTCGGAGTCTTGCAGCAACATTCCCGTCCGAAATGCCACGTTGACTACCACTATCCTCTCCAGCAGCTACTATTTCCGCAAGCTGCTGGGCCAGCTGATTAAGAGTCAATTTCTGCTGTTCCATTTTGGACTGTCCTTGCGGCCAAGAAAGGAATGTTTCAATCTTTCATTCCATCGAATTTGTAACGCACTCTGAAGGTAAGCCGAGAAGACGTTGTGTTGAATAGCTCGCAGTTGTCTTGAATCATGTCAAGGCACGCTACGATGAGATGGTACACCATAGCATTCAAGGGAATGGTTGCGGCAGAGATTTATACTGCTACTGAGGTCGTGTTAGTGCCACGACTTGCCTATGATGGATCACATATGAATGTCATTTGATTTGCAAGGTGTGTACTCAGTCTGCACAGCTTGCAGGTGCTCCATACCTCCCTTGCATACGCCCATTGTCAGGGCGCCTGTCTTGACATTGCCCAAGCCGTCAGCAAATGAAATATTTACACAATTTATACCCAGATCATTGATGCGGTGACAGAATCTAGGAAAATCAAAGTACCAAAAATCAAGTTGTCTTATTCAGAAGGGGAACACTGAAAAGTGCATCACTATGGCATCTGCTACGCAAGAATGTGACGGCCAAGAGGTTCAATGTGCACTTGAAAGTGTCAAGCAGCTTAGCGATACAATGGTTCGTAAACTGCTTATCCAAGAAGAACCGTAAGTGGTCCTTGATTGCATATCTGCCGTCAACTGAGCCAGCGTTGACGTTCATCTTTTTTCGCAGACTTTCTCTCAATGAGAAGTTCGAGTTATGTAGAAGCATTGGTGAGGAATGTATTCAGGAAGTAGAGCTCCGTAGTCTTCTAGAAAAGAAGCCAAATCCCGTAGCTTATGATGGATTTGAGCCCTCCGGACGCATGCACATTGCTCAAGGTGTTCTGAAGGCTCTCAATGTGAACAAGCTCACAAAGTCTGGAGTCACATTTAGATTCTGGGTAGCAGACTGGTTTGCTCAGCTCAACAATAAAATGGGAGGCGATTTGAAAAAAATTCAAGTGGTAGGCCGCTATCTTGTCGAGATATGGAAGGCTGTTGGCATGGACATGACAAAGGTAGAATTTCTCTATGCTTCAGAGGAGATTAACAAACGCCCTGACGAGTACTGGACACTCGTAATGGACGTTGCTAGAAAAAATAACTTGAAGAGAATAGTCAGATGCTCGCAGATCATGGGTCGCAATGAGACTGATGATCTCAGTGCAGCTCAGATATTCTATCCATGTATGCAATGTGCCGACATTTTCTTCTTGGGGGCAGATATATGCCAGCTTGGAATGGATCAGCGCAAGGTCAATATGCTTGCCAGAGAGTACGCTGATGATTGCAAACCTAAGAAAAGGAAGCCTATCGTTCTCTCTCATCCCATGCTGCCAGGCCTTCTGCAAGGGCAAGAAAAAATGAGCAAATCAGACCCAAATTCTGCTATTTTTATGGAGGACACAGAGCAGGAAGTGAAAACAAAAATTAAGAAGGCGTATTGCCCTCCAAATGAAGTTGAAGGTAATCCCTGCTTGTCTTATGTGCGCCATATTGTATTGCCTTGGGCAGGTGCTTTTAGAGTACACCGGCCAGAGGATCATGGCGGTAATAAGGATTATGAAAGCTGGGAAGAGCTGGCTGTGGATTATGCCAGTGGTTCTCTTCACCCTGGAGACTTAAAAGCAACGCTTACAAGACAATTGAATGAAATATTACAGCCTGTTAGAGATCATTTCGAGAGTGATCCTGATGCCAAAGCATTGCTGAGACAGGTAAAAGCTTACAAGACCACCAGATGATGAACAGCGTTTTCTGTAAGTTTTGACTCATTGACCTCTAGTCCACTAAACTATGTATATACTGTCCGTAAGAAAAGAAAAAGGACTCTGTGTGAGGGTGCTTATGCGACTAACAAACCATTATTGGAGAGTCTCTGTCTCAACTCTTTGAATGCCTCAATGGTTGCATACGGCAACCCAGTCAGAGGATCTTTGTATTTTGCAGGCAGCCCAGTGATGGAACACACTGGTTTAGGTACTGAGGGAGGCGCTGTTCTGGGTGCCAGCTCTGGAGGTATCCCCATATTTCTAACTTCAATCAGTGTTTTCTCTTCCTTTGAATCCTTGTCTTGACTGCTGAATATCCTTAGCATGGGGCCCGCATACCTTCCCTTCTTCACGTTGGCCTTCTTTTTGGTAGCTTCTTCCCTTGCCTCTAGCAACTCCAATGACTTAAAGTTCTCTATTTCAGTGTTTGCTGCCTCTGCCAACAATTCTTCTTGTGTGAGCTGTCTATGGACAACAGGTCTAGATACCCTGCGAGGTTTCATAGTCTCCTGCATTCTGCGTTCTTCCTCACCTTCTTGAACCTTTTGCCGCGTCGATTGGCGAACGCTCACTGTCCTCTCAGCAGGAATAAACACAGTGGGTGCCGCCCTTGCTTGCTTATTGGTTGTTTCCTGTGCATCAACATGCTTTAATTTTGGCTTTGGCTTAAGTGGTGCTTGCTTATAACCCGGAGGTTTGAGGGTCTTCTTTTTATCTACAGCCCGAGCATCCGCTTCGGCTTGTCGCTCTTCATCGCTGTCCGCTTCTTCCTCAGATTCTTCAAAATCAGCATCCACTACATCCTCAGGCTCAGATTCTGTTTCATATATTTCATCCTGTACTTCCTCTGCAAAAAAATCTTGGTTCCAGAAATCTTCGTCGGCCTCATCCTCTTGACCAGCGCCTGCGGCAACGGCTGTTCCCATTCGCTTGCCTCGTGTCGTTCTCTCTGGCATCTCTCTTCCTGGAGGAGGAGGTACAAATCTGCGTGATTTCTTCTTGGGACGCTCATCTGCACTGGATTCCTCTTCCTCTTCTTCTTCTTCTTCATCGTCATCGTCCTCGATGTCTTCTTCGTCGTCGCTGCTCAACTGTCGGGGTTTTATAGGGATGGAAGGGTGAGAGATCACCCACTTCCAACACAAATTCGATATCAGCAATACAACTGCGCACCTCATCTTCGTCTAGTTCTTCTTCTTCCAGCAACGAACCTTCTTCAACTTTCCCATCAGTCATTTTACACCTCTTTTTGAAGTAGCCACGCTTGTATGCAGTTGCTGCTGTGCGATGAAAAATTCTTTATAATACCATTCAGCGGAATTAAATCGAAGGCAGCAACAGTGGACAAGTTATGTGGGTCTTGATATATACGTCCCCTCTGGACGACATCATGCTCTTGCTGAGCTACACACATATGTTTCAATTGCATTGGGAACATGGCCTTGGTGGACTAAGGTCAAAGTTTGAAAAGTAAACACTGTTCAAGATGCTCTTCTGGAAGATTAATATAAGCCTGTTCAGTGGGTGGGTGTTGCTAAGGTGCAGAGCATGCTGTGTAGTCTCTCCCATGACATGAGAAATGTGAAAGTCAGATCCTCTCTGTCTCTACGTTCATTCAAGAGTTTCATCAAGAGTATATGCTGTACTATTCGAAACCGGTAATTCGATAATGTATTTTAGGTTAAATTATTGGTGATGCGGCTATTTTTAGGGAGTTATGGTATGACAGGCCGTGGGCCAGTTCGCATGCAGACGTACATGGTTCACATGCAGAAGAGGGTTCTGACAGGGGTGTACAAAGCTGAACCGCTTGCTGTAGACGACACTTGTGAGTTGCACTGTGCAGATGTGGGAGTGTGCAGAACAAACGATGGCTTTGTTGTCTTCGTAGACAATGCGCTGCCCGGAGAAATTCTCACCGCTCGAATACTTTCTCTCAAGAAAGGCTTTGCCAGAGCAGTGAAAGAAAAGGTCATTCAACCGCATGATCATGCCGTAGAACCCCCTTGCAAATACTTTGGCGAATGTGGTGGATGTTCATTGCAAAGTCTGAGTTATACAGCTCAATTAGTTAGCAAACAGCGCCAAGTCGAGGAGAATTTTCGAAGAATTGCAGGGTTGGCTGATGCCCAAGTACAGACAATCAACCCAGCCCCAGAGCAGTATCATTTCAGAAACACCATGGAATACACATTCACAACATTGAGCGATGGAACCCTGGGCATTGGAATGAAAAAAGCTTCTTCCAGTGACATTGTCCCAATTCAAGAATGCATCTTACAAAGCGCAGCCGCAAACTCAGTCTTACAAAGTACATTGACCCTGTGCAGAAAGTATAAACTAAATGCATGGTCAAAAAATGATACATCTGGGCTATTGCAGCATCTAGTCATCCGAAGTAGAGGGTGTGGAGATGCTGATTCACTACTTGTGAAGTTTGTCACATCAAGAGATGCACGAAAGGTATTAGGGCCTGTGAGCAGCGAGTTATCTTCAATCCAACCAAACGTTGTTGTTGGCATTGTGAATGCAATCAGCGATCCAGACAAGCCTCTAGGTGCTAGAATTTTCAAATTTGAATACACATTGCATGGACAATCATATTTGACAGATCGACTCCTAGGCCGAGAGTATCAGATCTCTGCCAACAGTTTCTTTCAAACAAATACAAGAGCAGCTGATGAACTGTATGCCGCAATAGAAAGATGTTCCGGCTTACAATCAAACGATATTGTGCTGGATTTGTACTGTGGTGCAGGCACCATTGGACTGTCGTTGGCGGCGCAGTGCAAAAGGGTCATAGGCATTGATATTGTCCCCTCTGCCATCGCAGATGCAAAAGAGAATGCTGTTTCCAATGGAACGAGAAATTCGACATTTATAAGGGCAAATTTGGAGAAAACAACTGCAAAGAAATTGTCTGAGACCCTTCCTGACAAACCAACGGTCATTATATTGGATCCTGCTCGTCCAGGGCTGTCTCAAGCAGTTGTTGAGTACATTCTCAATTGCAAAACGGCTAGGAAGATAGTCTATGTGAGCTGTAATCCAGCAACACAAGCAAGAGATGTTAAAAAACTACTGCCTCTCTTCAAATTGGTGTCCTTAGAAGCATTCGATATGTATCCACAAACAAGTCACGTTGAGACACTAGCTCTGTTGGAAAAAAACTCAAATGAGTGATTGAGTCCTTGATGTAAATTTAATCCTCTTTCGATCTCTTTTCTTCTTCTCATCTTGAGACAGCAAATTCCTTACTGAATGAGAGTTGTATCTGTTCCCTTCACTCCTCGGCGGTCTCCTCTTCACCACTTTCCCTGCACCCCCTCTCGAGAATGGCATGGTCGTCGGCATGTTAGGAATACGTGCAGGAGCAAATCTATGTGGCTGACTGGCAAGATATGATGATATTGGAGCCTGCAATGCTTGCAATGCCTGCCTTTTATGGTGACGTTGGAAGATTGGAGAGGGCTCCAAATAATCAACTTCATCCTCCAGCCCTTTCCAAGAATTGCATGGCTCGAATGAATGCTGTTGATGTTCACTCAAAACGGGCAGCAGCTGGGGCACCTTCCGCAACTGGGGCGGGCTAAAATGTTTGCTGGCTAGGTACACACCAACGCTACCGTCCTCATCATCAAATTGAAACCTTTGCTCACACGTGACAGGAGCAGGAAAGACTACATTGCTCTGACATTGTCTTTCCTCTTCGTCAATGAGCCAATCATTGTCAAGACTTGGAGATGATGGACAGGCCTGCTGCAGTTCAAGATCAACAAGCACATCATCATCATCCTCTGCCAGCCACTCATCTATAGGACTGAGCTGCCCATCCTGGTGACTGTCACGTCTACAGTGTGACGAAGATGCTGTCAATTGAAAAAGCTCCAATGACCGTGTTGGAATCCTTGCAAGCATTGGGCACTCTGCTATATCTTGTTGGTAATGAAACAGATCCTTCAAGGCAAATCCACATGATGCCAAGGCTGCTGCGCTATGAGGATTGAGTGCATAGAATCGCTCCAAGATCTCTACTTTTGGACATGCTATCTCTTGGACTGTGTAGTGCTCAGCAGGTGATTGTGCAGCCCATTGTTCCAATGCAGCATCAAATAGACTACTGAGGAACTTTACCGTGGAATTCTGACATGTAGATTTGTAGATTTGAAGGCCCACTTTGCTATAGAGGGCAGTTGATACCAGGGCGTCACTCCTGCAGTCCACACTCTTTGAACAATCCGAGGAGTGGCACTGGATAACTAGAATGAGTTTTGAGAAGGCATAGCTAATTCTTTCTATAGTCTTCACCATCGATTGAGACCACTCATCAATATCAATTGAATGCTGATCCTTATGAACAGAGATAACCACAGCGGTGGAAGGAGAAAGAATGGCATCAATAAGCGACAATGGCTTCTCGACGATCACTGCTCCCTTGCATTCCATGGCTAGGGCAGCTTGATACAATTCTCTGATGCCACGCAATGGCCTTTTCATACTACTCGAGATGATTAAAGGCCAATTCAAAGCAGTGGAAGACTTTGTGATACCTTTTTCAAAGACATTTGGTTCCATTACGTCCCTGGCATGTGCTAACTCCAGGTGCTCCATAAGAAAAACATGGCACTGGCCCTTGCAGCCTTCAAGCTTATCCTTCAAAGAGGACAACGCACTCTCCTCACTTGCATATAGCACAAGACAATCAAATGCATCAAAGGGAAAGGTATCCATGGTTGCATGCTTCAGGGAGACAACCACCACATCTGATGTCCGTGTGGCTTCCATGACCGCATCCTCGACAGAATAGGCTGAACATGGGGATTTAAGTAACGAATCGTGTTTATCAAGATGACAGACTTTCAAACCAGCGCTATACAGCACTGGATAAACCAGAAAAAAAGATACCGGATCCCCAATCACTAGACACGTTGCTGATGCTACTCCTGTCCTGGCTGCTAGCACTACACTTCTCAGGAGAGGTTGTTTGGGATGATCAAAGACACAAGGATCACGAGTCCATTTTTCCAAGGGACCTCGGAGCATCGCTATAATAGGCCCAAGCAGTCCAAGGAGGCCTTGTGCAGTCCGTTTCAAGTAGATCCAAGCCGTTTTGAGTCCATGATGAACGACCAAGTGAGCAGTCTGTCGCAACACAGCCATTGACGACAAAGTCCGAGCCAGTAGGAGAGGCATTTCATCACTTTTCTCCAGCGCAGTGCGTATGGCATCCACTGAATGGAAGTTTGAAAGACATTCTGCAGGCACAGGGCACTTTTCTATAAGAGCCTGTTCTGCTTTGAAAATGTCTTGCAGCAACTCTAACTGTGGTTCTGAGAATGGACAGGAATGTGTCAGCAACCTCTCCGCTTGCTCACAATCTCTCCAACTAGCGCCCTCTTCTGTAGCATCACCGATCATTCTGCCTTCATGAAGAGTTTCAATGAATGCATCCATATCGGTCGGAGGACTTTGTCTGGAGACAGGCAGAGGAGTCCGTGGAGAGGTTATGTCCAAAAGTTGCCTCTGGACCACTGACCAGGAATCAGTCTCTTCGATCCTAAAATCTATTGGCTGGGGGCGTAGCTTTGTTTCTATCGCATCAAGAGCTTTGATGAGCTCAAGGGGCCTCAAATGGGCGGGCTGAAGGTACTGCCAATCCAGTTCAAGCTCATGAAGCCGAGGGTTCAGTGTTGTGCGGAGAGGGCAAACGAGCTTCTTTTGAGCATGCATCAAATTCTCTAGTAATGCAGAGTCATCCATCCTAAATGATGGGAGAACAAGACATTCAGTAGCAGAGATGGCCGTGAGGTCTGCATCCAATAGTTTTCTCAAAGTCAAATGCTCCTCTCCAAGGAACTTCATGTCCTCTATTTTGGGCACTGGAAGTAGATGAAAAGATTTAAAAAGGGCTAATCTGCCCAATTGGTTCTTATCCAGAGAAAAACCTTGGATTGGCAAAGGCTCTGGAACCTCCAAAAGCTTCCCATCAAGATTGTGATCCGAGTTAGGCGCAGTTGCCTCGACAGACTCCTTTCCAAGGAGAATTTGTAGTATGTTCCTCCCAGTTGAAATTGAAGGGAGTGCGACAGGTGGTGCAAACGATTTCAGCGTTTCCAAACCAGGAATATGCATGTCTGCGGAGATGGCTGTCTTCTCAAGAAGTGCAACTGGAATTTCCGGCAAAGTTATCTGCCAGTCCAAGTCTACTGTTGGCAAACGAAACTGTTCCAATTCTGAGGTGTTCGCATCCATGATGACTCAATCAAATCCGTAAATTTCCTAAAAATAAATAAGAAGAGTACAAGGACGAGAAAATTTCAAAAGCTCTCACTAAATGTCGAGTTGCCATATCGCAGCATGGGAATCCCCTCCAGTAGAGACCATCATGCCAGTCGTGGGCCCAAATCTCACTGCTATGGCAGCTTTACTATGATACTTCAAAACAGCAATTGGTTTCCCATTCTTATATTTGTACAGCCTTACTCTGCCATCCCATCCAGCCACAGCCATGATTTTATCATCTTGCCGTATAGCGACATCATTTCCTCCAGGTTTCTTCATTGAAAGTCGATACACAACATTCAACGAACCCTCATTCTTTATATCAAATACTACTACAATATCTTCTGTAGAACAACAGACCCCTCCACTTCCTTTAGAATCAATGTCAAGTGCTGTGATCGGTTCATTGAATAGCTTATTCTGGCAGACAACTTTAGGTTCTGACACAGACCACACCACTACGTGTCCACTTTCATAGCCACAACAGAGAAGGATACAATTCATTGGTTCACAATAAAAGAGATTCAAGGACATAAGCATTCCTAATTTCAAGTCTTCGATTTCTTCTGTGATGACATGCGCTACTCGTGCATAGCAGTCACAGCACACAACATCTGCCCCATGACCAGTATCGTCTGGTATTGCAAGCAAGCAAAGACCAGATTGACTGCAATCGCATGTATGCAATGATGATTCCTTTGAAGCTTTCCTTTCTAAGAGAGAACATTTACAAAACGTATGTGAAGCCTTTTGGAATGTGAAGTCTGGGGTTGTTGGGAAAATGGGGTGCTCATGGGACACAGTCCAAAGTTTGGTACATCCAGACCTCCCTTGTGTCAGTAATTTGTCTCTAGTTTTGAAATGCAACACGTGGATGATACCATCTGTGAAGGAATGGAGTTTGCCTGTTGTGTGGGGTCGGAAATCATCAAGACCCCAGGCTCGAACTTCACCTTGAGCGTCCCTGTTGTCGAGGCGGTGTGAGAATATGATGAGGCCAACTCATAAGTCGAACGCTGTGATATAACATGACGCGTATACTTCAACTGCATAATGAAGAGTCACCCACCCAGTGAATACTATTTTCCCAGATGGATCATAATCTATAGATTGCAATGCAGCCCCGGTGCTCCGCAAAATCGCAACAGGATCGGGTCTGATTCGAGTTCGATCTAACAACGCAGATGATGCATGCATTGTACGCAAGTATACACTGTCAAATTCGGCACGTTCTCTCATCCAAAGTCGAGAGCAAATTTGTCATAACTTTTGCAAAAACGGGACACCACCACATTATGACCAGGCTAGCAAAGGGGGCCCAGTTTGATATAGACTAGACCAAGCAGAGTTAAGCCTTGTACATTTTAAGAGTCCTCGCGAGGTGCTCGTTATTATAAGACGCGGCTCAGGGCAAAGTCTGTATGCATAGGGCTTTGAGCGCCAAAATTGTACCAGATTTGCACCGCGGATATCGCCTGTAAAAATTCAAATGCCTTATTTAAGAACCAGTTTTTTTGAATCTTTCATTTTAGTAAACATTTTTTAATACGTAAGAAATAAATCCTCACTAATTTCGTGCAGGTTGGCTGCTTGACAGTATTCACATACAGACATGGTGGTGCCCCCAGAACCTTCCCCCTCTCTTTCAGAGGAGACGAGGGCATCTTTCCAAGACCTGTTGGCTACAATATTTGAGCGCAGCAGCATTGGTGAGTACATAGATTGCTATTGTTGTAGTGCACGTTTGTTTGGTCCTTCCAAGACTTTGGACCCTCTTCTCTGCGTGTGTCATAGACACGAAATACTTCCCCTGCTTATGCCATGCAGCTCGAATCAACCGCATCAAGGGCGTTACTCTGCATAAGCGCACTCAGCGCTACGAAGCTCACCACTGGAGCGAAAGAAAGCAGGTAATAGATGAGGTGGACCCTTCTCACTTGTCCTTATCCTAATCATCACCACTGACAACCACACATTTTATTACAGTTGTATCTGGGTGCCTTTGAGACAGAACAGATGGCTGCAAAGTGTTATGGTATGTTTCTTTCCCTCTAAGCATGCATTGTAGTCTTTTACTTCAGGCAGTCTGTTTGATCTGAATCTTGAATGCAGATGTTATGGTACTCTACACAAAGGGCAGGGCAGCCGGCTCCACTCTCAACTTTCCGGTGGAGTTATACGAGCAGCTCTTCCCCCTCTTTCCAGGACTGTCTAAAGAGGATGTTATCACTGTAATGCGGAACCATAGCAAAGTTGGCCGTGCCATGCGAAAACGGAGTCGATCATTGCAGTATAATCAGGATCCTCACACTCCATCTGCATGCATATATGATCGAGGTGCATCTACATGCCCACCGAGCAAAAGGCACGCAGTACCAGGCATCATCCTTCCTGGAAGAACTGTATTCGTCCCAGTTGATTCCCCTGGCCGGCCTTTGAACAACTTTAAGACATTTTTCACTCTTGGGCAGCACGATCAGGAGTACTACAAAGACTGCAGTGGGGAAAACTTTGGACCCGCTATGATGATGGTGATGAATGGTACCCACACATCTTGTCACCTTGGTGGTGGTGATGATCTCGATGCCCTTCTTGACGACCTCATCAATGTCCCAACAGTTCTGCTCCATGAGTTTGACATGAACAGTACACTTCAGCCCCAATCATCTTCCATTGCGCCTGGCTTTGATGATTTCCTACTATAAAATGAAGGATGTGCAATGAACAAAGAATAGTGCCAGTTGTTTTGTTCTCAAAATCGAAGAGTTTGATGAAGACGAATTATTTTCAAATGCTACTAATATTATGCTTTGATATATTGCAAAGCAGTACACTACTTACTAATTATCATTGTTTTGATTGAATAAAAGAAGAATAAGGAGTTGCTTTTTTGCATTTTCTTGAACCCAGAACTCAAACTGTCTCTGAAATTGGACAAGACTGCTACTCATAAAGGTAAATTTGTACCATCACCCTTAGCTGAGCTTCAAAGATTCAGAGAGGCGAATTTCTTTCTCGAAGAAAAGCATTGCATTCAGTAAATCAACGTCTTACAGTGCTCTCTCAACTTAGGAACTTACTTAGTGTCTCCCGTTGCGATTTCTCCCTTGCCCTCTTCCCCTTCCCTTTCCTCTTCCCCTCCCTCGACTGCCTGTACCCC